>CANNZV010005158.1:0-30524 GCA_947561585.1 Caprella mutica | reverse complement strand
AGTCAAATAATAATAAGATCTAATGCTGTTTTAAAATAGGAAAATGCCTTTAAAAAATTAGGTACATAGATGATAACATTTCGTCGACTTAGAGGGACAACAATATTATTGTGTGCCCGTAATTGATTATGATGTGAGTTACCTAAATCTAATGACCTCATTCTTACTTAAGGGCGGGCCGTTCACACGTAGGGTTTTTTAAGTTTTTCCACCAGACTTTTTGCTAAGCTCCTCCTACTTTTTCCACGAGAATATAAGAAAAATGATATAATTATTATTTATTTTAATTGGTATACATGATACATGCAGGTATCATGGATGCCAACTAAAATAAATAATAATTATATCGTTCTTTCTTATATTCTCGTGAAAAAATTAGGAGGAGCTTAGCAAAAAGTCTGGTGGTAACCGTAAGACTTGAAAAACCCTACGTGTGTACGGCCCTTTACATCCTAGGAAAACCTATCTACATTTTTCAGTGCTGAAACTGATTGATTTCAGAGGTGATTTGTCACTCGAGTTCTAGTTCATCTCAACAGATTCACGCGTCTATTAGCATGCTATTGCCTGCACTGTCTGATGGCTGTAAAGTCTACTTTTTCACTCATTTGAATAGGAGCTAGACATGAGAGACATGTTTATAAACAACTAGAATGATCGGACTGCACCGACACATTTTGGTAATTGAAATAGAGCTTTCGTAAGTGTAATTAAAGATGATTAAATGGACTAAGACTTAGACTCAAAGTGTACTTCCTTCAATCTATTAGCTTTTCAAATGTAAATTATATCATTGTCTAAATGAGACATCAGTTTTAATTCATTTTACGAATTTCGTATTTAGGTTTCATTTTTCATGGTTTTGGTTTTAAGATTTTTTCTTCCATTTAAATATATTTTTAATGGCTAAGACGAATTTTTGTATTTTATTTGCAATATTAAACATTAAACATCTTAAAACACATGTTCATTTTAACATTCTTTGTTCGTCATACCCTTAATTTTATTCATGTTATAGTAAATGGCACACAGAGAGCAGTAGTTAGATATCAATTAAAGTCCGTAATAGCAATCATTATTCACAGATCTTGATATGTAATTAAAGACTTGAATATATTAATGAGTAATGAAGACCGAGACAAAGCATTTCAAACTGCAACTAACTATTGAAGTGAGGAATGGAACTACGTCATTAGAAAGTGAAGAGGGTAACTACGTCATTAGAAAATGAAGAGGGTAACTACGTCATTAGAAAGTGAAGAGGGTAACTACGTCATTAGAAAATGAAGAGGGTAACTACGTCATTAGAAAATGAAGAGGGTAACTACGTCATTAGAAAATGAAGAGGGTAACTACGTCATTAGAAAATGAAGAGGGTAACTATTTTCTGTTATCCAGATATCTCTAATGTTATTACCCATTCAAAATTATGTACTAATTTTTTTAAATTATCAGGATTCTTTAAATAAAATTTCTGGATTATGTAAATATAATTTGTAATGATATTTAGATAAATTTATAAGGATTTTTTAAATAAGATTTGTTGGGATTATTTTTACTCTTGGACTGTTTTTTTAATTTCAAAAAATTTGTAATAACGATTCTTTGAATCCCTTAATTTTTAAAAAATCACGGATGTTTTGTAATCTCGTTTTTTTTTTGTATTTTGTAAAAACAATTTATTTTCTATAGGTTGAAAGAAATGAAATTATTTATACAGTTTTCTCATAGATAATATATCTGAAGCTTTGAATTAGATTTAATTTTGTGGGGAGTATTTTTGCTTTTTAGCTCCATGAGGACCCGTCCACTCTCATTAAAATAAGTGTCAGTGGCAGAATTTTCAGTCACTCAAATATTCTGACTTTAATGGAGAGTACCGTGTCAAAGACTGATTTGGTTAGGGCTAACCTCTAGTTGTCGAACTCTTCCACATTTCCGACCGTATCCTTTTAGAGCCCAGGATATTTTGTAGGCAAAAAATAATCTTTTTTTTTGATAGATCAATATCAATTTAAAAAGAATATGGTAAAAAATAATCACTTTTTTTTTGTAAAATCTAAAGCCATTTTGGGTAGATTTGTGATTGGTTCAAAATCTCAAATCATTATGTGTCATAGCCTACATTTATTTAAACGCTTCTTGTTGCTGTGAAAAAATTACATGGACTGAAATTATACTTTATTTAATGTTTTGCTATGTTGTTAAATGGATCTAAGAAATATATATATAATTTAACTTTTATTTTAGTTGGTATCCATCATAACCGCAGATATCATTGATACCGACTAATATTATTATTCTATTTACTAGTTGCAATATTTAATCATTGTTATTTCCATTTATTATTTATTAATTTATTCATTACTATATTATGCAAAAGTAATTAATTATGTAATTCACCCATTCGTAAAATAATCAATTTGCTCATTTTGCTTATTAAAATAGTATGTCATTTTGTTATTAATATTATTTCGTAACGAAAGAATAAAATTAGCAAAACATTTATCTATTATTATAACTGTAGGCTATGCTTTATATATTGTAAAAAATAATACTGTTGTCTCCTTCAAATAATTATGAATAATTGAAATGAGTGTTTATATAAGCGAAAATTTAAATTTTATACAATTAATAAGTTGCCTATAAGAGATATACAAATAAAATTATACCTTCTAATATAAAAGCTTAACATTTGAATATATGGATCCATAGTTTCATGATTAAATAAATCAAAAGCAACACATGAATTAAATCTTATTAGAGATGATCCAATAAAAAAGTTATAGTGTAATCATTGAAGGAAAAGTAAGAATTTGTTGCAAGCATCTTATATATAATCTATATCTATACTAATAATTTCCCTCGTGTGTTTATTTATTTATTTGGTGTCCGCTTCTACAGGACGGGTATTAAACATGAAGAATGTAACTATGATACGCACGGGAATATATTGACTTGATATTAAAGTTGTTTTTATTCATTTTTTAAATGTATTTTATCTATAAAATAAATTAGACTATGCAGAAAATTTAATTCTAATTGAATTCATTAAAAATATCCTAATAACGGGTAATAAATTGGTATTGATGATGACCCGTTATTTTTAACGGGAAAATACACTAGTTATATAAATATTATTTAAACCTTATTTTTGTTATCTTATTCTTCTATCTGGGTGAGAAGGATCTTCCAAAGAAATTGAGAAACTGCTAAGCTGTATCATAAGTTGTGTACTTTCAATGTAATTATTGGCTGAATTATGAGTACAGAAATATAATAAATTGATCTCTTTCTTTGAGCGTTTGAATGTCTCGTAGAGATAGAGATACTGGATATAAATTAAAAACTTTGCACATACTGATTTATCTGGCATATGCTCCTATTCTTTTCTCTTTCTAGTCTGAAGCTATCGTATATCTAGGTAATATTGAAACAAATAAAAGTTGCAAATTCTTTGTAATTAAGTGTTAGCAAAGATTTTTTCATTTACTTTCATCATATTTCATACTTGTTAAACTTATGACATTTATGAACTTCTTGATATGTGACATTTATGAACTTTTTGCTATTCTATTTTCTGCAAGCTTTTTAAATATAACAAATTCATTAAACCTCACTTGTTCATTTCAAAACATTTCAATTGGAGAAAGTAGACTTCAGTGTTTGAAAACAATATGGGACAAAAATGACCCAGAAAGAGTGAAAGGGTTAAGAATTTCATTAATTTTCTTACATTTCTAAAGACTTTTCATTGATTTTCTTCAACTGAGAATGATATTTTCTAAAAATAACCAGAAATAGGGTTGTTAAAACCAATTGGTTCTTAAACAATTAACTGTTATTGCCTACATCAGCTTTTTCTGAACTTACTGTTACAGGGTATATTTAAAAAACTTCCGCTACCTCCAATTCGAGTACTCCTTTCAATTATTCTGGAGGGTTCCATAGTATAATTACCTTCATTTTGAAGTGCAATAATTAGATTTTAAATGGAGATTTTAAAGCGATAATTAGAAACAAGAAGAGTAAGTTCGGTGATCTAGAAAATTAATTGTTAGCACTTTCAATCTTCCCACAATAATTTCCTCTCTGGGTATTATACATTATTACAATAATTGATGATAAAATAATCAACATAATAATTGTATATAAAATAATAAAACAGTAAAGGGAAATATTGCAATATTCTCACATTTACAAAACTCGGAAATTGGGCCATGATTTGTCTATCCGAAATTTCTAAAGAACAAATTGGTCCACAACAAAAAATGTCCTTTTTCGGATTACTTTAAAAGTGAGTGTACGGTGAAGTTTCTCTATTTGTAGAGGTTAAAAATGAATACTTTTACAAGATTCTATTCACGTTCTGTCAACTCGTTCTTCAAATATAGTTCAAGATCCAATTCAATTAGAAGCTAAAAGAGAGTTCTAGAGTCTCGACCTCCTGAATGGAGTTTATATTCACTTTATGTGTGTATACTCTGGTGTGAATGTTTACCATGTGGTGTCTGTCTGTCTCATGAAACTGTACCAGAAACTTCAAATAAAATTACACCAACTGTAATTGAATGAGAGAAACATTTGTGACATTCTAACGTTAGAGTCAAGAGAGAAGCGTTGGTAGACACTCCCTTCCCAGTAATTACTGTACACAGTATGTTAAGTCCATGATAATGGTGTTATTGTTTTAAAGATGAATGTGACGAAGTTATACAAAAGTAGTGTTGAAACTGTTGTTAAATAAATATATATGAACCTTCAAAGTGTTCTCGGGGATTATGAAGATATTCTTTGCTTCATCACGTTCTTGCATACATCAACACCCACTTGTTGCATTATGGATTGAGATAAGTTGTAACATTGTGTAAAAATGTACCTTATGGACATTATATAATAATCAAATAAGGGTTCTGTATATAGAATTATTGTAGTAGTAAAAATATTCCAAAAAGGTACGATTGTTCATGGATGAATTGAATAACCGTATGTTTCATTATGTCAAATTTTCACATTTCCAGACAGTTTAACACCGTATGAAACTTTGGACGTTAAAACAAGTTCAGGAATAACAATCCAAATGGCTGAAAGTTTTAACAAGTTAGAAAGCTTTCTTCCCAAATCTCCATGAGCAATCGTAGCGTAATATTTCATCTCCATTGACCAGAATGCAGTACGCTGCTGCCGCTCACAGATTCCTCGTATAAATCTTCATCAAGAAACAGAGGGACACGTCAACACAGCAGTTAAATTGATTTCAGTTGCTCTAACTGAAACTTTTTGCAACTCTGTTTGGAATTTGAATTAGTTTCCGGATTCAAAGACTGTCTGCCAACAATCCGAGCTGTTGATACGAAAAATAAATTGGTTGGCACATCTGGACAGACCAAAGGAAACTGAATAACAGGTCGAAATGAATCGGGAGTGATAGACTAACGATCGAGTGAACCTTTTTGTAGTGATTCATTTAAAGTTTAAAAATTTCCCATTTCTAAATTGATTATTTATTATTTGTAATGATTGAATTTATTTTAAAATTGGTCGAGTGCAGGAATTTGAAAATTTGAATTAAAAAAAACTCATATATAATGAATTCCTTTATAGTGAACATATTTGTAAGGTGAAATAGTTTCAGTTCATTATATAAGATTTCTACTTCTAATATAAAAAGAAAATGAAAAAACTCTGATTTACCAAATTAGCATCAAAAATTCAAAATATTTAAAAGTAGGTATATACTGAGCAATTTTTGTATTTAATTATTATCTATTTTCTCAATTTTCAGAGTTTTAACTCTCCAAATTGATACCTACTTGGAATATATTCCAACCTGGAATTTATACCTACCTGGAATTTATTCCTACCTGGAATTTATACCTACCTGGAATTTATTCCTACCTGGAATTTATACCTACCTGGAATTTATTCCTACCTGGAATTTATTCCTACCTGGAATTTATTCTTACTTGGAATTTATTCTTACCTGGAATTTATTCCTACCTGGAATTTATTATTACCTGGAATTTATTACTACCTTGAATTTATTCCTATCTGGAATTTATTCCTACCCGGAATTTATTCCTACCTGGAATTTATTCCTACCTGGAATTTATTCCAACCTGTGGTAGAATTTTTTTCCAGATCATTACCCTCGCATCAACAGACACCAAAGTATTGAATAGCTAATCATATTGTCTTCCAGAACCCCATTCGAATACCACATTCGAATCCATGCCTTCTATATCCACCTGCTTTTCCAAATTATGCACATACCTTGAATTCTAAATGAGATGCTAAGTTTGAAAGCAGAAACTTAAATGAAGTTACTTCACTTGAAATATTATAATCTGGAGATTACTTTGTATATACCAAATAGGTTTTAATGGCATATATTGTAAAATATCATATATGTTGATTGAAAATTAAAGTGTCAGAGGACTGTTGTGTAAAATTGTTGTAAATAACCATTCAATAATTTAAATTTCTCGAAAATATAAGATAATGTTCCAACTATTAATTCTGTTCATTTTGAATTAATTAAATAGGGGTTTAACGTCTGTTTCGGAACCAAAGGCCATATCGCTGATGTTCAAAGGAAATCTGCAATACAAGGGATTTTAAAGAAGCAGTCAAACAGGAAATTAAACTGACTCCATGAACAGAGTCCGTCATCTATCAACGTTTTCTGACTGCTCTCTTGGATGAAGAAAAGCTACTCCGTGAATGCAGTCACATACCAAGGTATGTGACGAAAAGGGACACAAGCATCGGTGGCTGCACTCACGGATTCAAATTCTGCATGGTTTTAATTTTTTCTTTGAAATCTTTAAAATATATAAGTAATGGTAATATTAATATCTTATATTATAGTTGATCGATTCAATGACCAGTGTTATATCAGGTGTAATGGAAATAATATAATAACCATGTTATTATTTTTTTCAAATAACTAAGTTTATATAACGTATAACCTTTAACAGAAAAGAAATTGATCAAGTATTTGCTTCGTAAATAATTATGTAAGAATTAAATAGTCCTACTTTCTAAGTTTCTATTAGATTAAATAGAAAAACAAGGAAGAGATACTAATTTTACCTAGTGTTATCGTCAATTTACTGGTAATTAGGTATATAGGTACACTGGTACTGTTTAACGTACCTAGTTATTTTCTAAGGTGATGGTAGATAGGTACAGGGAACGGCTTAGGTAGCCATTTATAATATGTCCAACTTAAATTACATATTTAAAAAAACTATGTAGAATCAAATTTGAAATGGTTTGCAGTTTTATCACCGTAATCTTAGCTCTAATGAATAGAATGATAAAGAAATTAATAATAGAGAAAGTCTAATAAAAATATTACATGCAATGATATATAAAAAGTCGATAGCCTTTTTATCTGTTGATGGTAGACGAAAAGCTTCTGTTCACACTCTAGTAACTAACTTAATCTTTATAGCAAGGCATCATAGCCACGGAATATCGGACTTTTTCTTATCGGTCTCCGATAGTGAGAAACTTAAGCAATATTAGCACTTTTAACGATACATATCGGTTGATGAGGATAACTGAACTATACTACGACATTGTTTGCGATACTTTCCCACTAAAACTTATCGGTAGAACTTTATGAATTATTTTATATTAACTTAAAGTTTAGATTAACTATTTTTTCACAAGTATAGATAATTGAATGTTTGAACTATTGTTAAAGAATGTAATTTTATTAATATTATCGTGCGTACTTATTTAAAGCAATAATGTGACCTAACCTAATGATAAGTAATGATACAACTATTTTAGCTGTAGAATTTAAAAGAAATTATTTATAGATGATCGATATTTTGAAAAAAAAATTAGAAAAATTTGTGACTCATATTGACATTCATCAATTATTCTATTGGACCTGTAGATTTATCAATCTAAATTTGAGATTATATAAAAAAAATTAAATTTAAAATTTATCTTTTTAAAATTGAATTTTTTTAAATTTAAAATTTATCTTATTTTAATTTAAAATTTATCTTTTAAAAATTTATCTTTTTAAAAAAAAATTAAATTTAAAATTTATCTTTTTTTTTCATTTAAAATTTATCTTTATAAAATATAATTTTTTTAAATTTAAAATTTATCTTTTTTTTAATTTAAAATTTATCTTTTTTTTAATTTAAAATTTATCTTTTTAAAATTTAAGATTTATCTTTCTAGACTTTAAAACTTTATAATTATTGCAGTCTCAATTCTCGAGAATGTATACTATCTGATGTATAGCAGAATTATTTTTAATAAACCAAAACTAAATAATTTGGGCAACCCTAATTTATTAATTCAATCAACCCTAGTTTAATAATTTAATCAATCCAAATGGAATAATGTAATCAACAATAATTTAATAAGCCCTATTAAAATAATTAAATCAACCCTGATATATTCAAGAATTGAAGTGATATTTTTTATTTAAAGAATATACAGGGTGACCAGCATAAAAGTGTACCAACTTAGAATAATTAATGTAAATATCGTATTTATAAGTAGTTAAAAAATGAGTTGAAGTAAATTTTAAAATTAGATTTTTCATGTATCCATTCTACACAGTCATTGCTTAAGATTGTACGTGTACGATATTTACATTAATCATAGAGTTATGATAAACTACTCTAGAGAGAGGAAGTGTTGCAGCGATTGCAGGACGCTAAGGAAGACGGTGTAAAACCTTATTTTTTTTCAGTTATATCATTTCTCCATTAAATTTTGTTTCAGTTATATCATTTCTCCATTAAATTTTGTTTCAGTTATATCATTTCTCCATTAAGCTGACGCTAGGTTGCCAGTCACGTGACCCAAAGATAAGGATTTTAGCGTCCCGCAAGACGCGATATTATTTTGGCCACTGACTCACCACTTGGTACCATTTCAAACTTGGGTACACTTTTTTGTGGGTCACCCTGTATAATAAACGGTAGGATTTCAATCAAACAAACATATGAAAAATACGTCCATTCTATTTAATGACTATTATCTACATCTTTTAGCTCATCTTCTATGACATTTATTATCTATGTTTTATTATGAAATATAGTAGCTTCACATAACTTAATTTACTCTAATACTTTTTTCACATCCTCATTATGAATAAAATAACTTATTTATTAATAGTACCTATTTTATATACCGTTAAAATGTTAAATTATTTCATCAGGAATCGAAAGCCTGAATCATAAATAAATTTATTTTGAACGGATTTTTGAATTGTGAAATTTAAGGTTAATTTCGAGTTATTAAACGGCTCCACATTTTCGGTAATTTGAGAAAAAAAATGTGTAATAATTTAGATTGAAATTAAATGTAAATTATTATATATTTTTTTCTTAGATGGTTGAAAATGTGGAACCGTCCGATAACTGGGAACCTACCCTATATTAAACCCCTATTGATTAATTAATAAAACCTAATTATTGAACACAAATTATTTTTTATACTAAAAAATAAAGAATATATTTTTTGTTAACAAAAATTTATAATATATGGAAAATATATCGGTAATTCTCAAATAAATTATTTAATATTTAATTAAAAAGATTAATAATATATCATTTAAATACTCCCAAAATATCGTTGAACGAACAATATTGCATTTGTTACCTCAGTAAAATATTTGCTGAATAATGGTCATATGTTATCAATTTGTACTAAATCATACTTTATGAAATATTATTATACAATGTATGTATATTGTACATAGTAAATATAAAATAAATTAAATAACAATGATTTCCAAACCATGTTACACTGTTTATTAATTGCCTTAATATTATTCCTATTAAATATATCCATTCACACTATTAATTTACAATCACTTCATTATGTTCTAATAACTACCATCATTTTCTACAATAAATAGGTAACATTTATTATTCCTTACAAAAATACTCATACCATCTCGCTATGTACAGTCATAGGAATAACTATTTATATATAGCATCTAAAATTTTAAACATGTTTACTTCATAAAAATCTAATTTCAAAGAAACTTATATTTTTTTTACTATTAAAATTCTTAGTAATGAATTTAAAAAAAAATGTTTAATTTTTTTTAATATCAACAATTAGTATATATATATAAATTTCAAACGCATATAAAATTAAATATGTAGATGAACTTTAAAATATATATATTATATATATAATTTATGCCTATACAAAATTAAATTTGAAATAAGAACATCAATATATTAACTAATAAAAAACAACAAATTAAAATAATGGACTTACTATTTTAATAAGCAACTTCTACTATTAATTGAAGAATATTACGTATTATTTCACTCTTCTAACGGTAGTTATTTTTCCGCACGTTCTCTCTTAATTTTTCTAATCCGAGTGACATATTTTTGGGCAGACATTTTTTCTCCATAGGTAATTCAAAATTATGATTCAATAGGTAAAACGTAATAGGCTATCATTTCTTTATCGTTCAAACTATTTGTATATTCATAATTTAATTTATAATAAGGTAAATAATATAATCCTGATATCTCCTTTCAATTAGCTTCTAATAACTCACCCACATGCTTTGTCCAAATGGTGGCAGGGGGACTTTAATTATATTCCATAACAAAAGAATAAAAGCTCCATACTTATAGAATTATATTACGGATGAATTGCCCCCGCCCCCCTTCTAACCCCCTCAATATTATTTATCGGCAAATCATTTGTTGGTGCTTTATAATTGTACACAAAGTGCAGGAGATTTGGAGTGCTTGTGTAGTGTTATGGATATTGGTATATTTTGCATGAGGCTATATTGGTAAACATCGTCCAACGCACTATACCTCTCATATGATTTTTATTATTACTGGATGTCTCAGAAAAAAAGTAACTGAACTAATCATATTTTTAATCATGTATTTTATAGCAGTGTTGGCTTTAAGGGCCGTACACACGTAGGGTTTTTTAAGTCGTTCCACCAGACTTTTTGCTAAGCTCCTCCTACTTTTTACACGAGAATATAAGAAGAAACTATATAATTATTATTTATTTCAGTTAGTGATAACAATTATATCGTTTTTTCTTTTGTTCTCGTGGAAAAAGTAGGAGGAGCTTAGTAAATAGTCTGGTGGAAAGACTTGGAAAAACCCTATACGTGTGTACGGCCAATCACTAAATCTATCCCACCGCTAGTAGGTTCAAATCAAGGATATTTTTGTTTGATTTATGCACCCAAATAAATTAAAACAATATTAATTATAATGAAATAAGTGAACCTGTATACTCTTTGAATTCACCAATTACAGTATTTAAAAAAAAGTTATTCATGACATTTGTTTTTGGTGAAAATTTACATTTTAGAGTTTTATAATATTGCAATATATTACATAATACAAATATTGAACTATTGCACAATCTAGAGATTCAAAATATTAATATATATTTCTTTATCAACAAATTACTTATTTTATCATTGGAATCGTATACAAATGTTCAACTCGATAAATTATCAAAGTATTTAAAGTGGTAATTCTATTTCTTCAAGTATACGTCATCTATCAATTATTGAATCAAATAAACATTTCTAAATCAAAGATAGTTACTGTTAAAAGAATAGAATTGGCTTATAATGAAATCCTGTATAATGAACCATACTAATTACTAGAGTCCTGAGTAAGGAATTATCCTGTATAATGAACATGTTTTCTGTAGTCTGCCATAAAATAGCAATCAGTTTTCTATGCTTCTCTTGACTATAATGAAGTAAGCTCTTTATAGTAACCTAGTTGTAGTTCATTATAGAGGAGCTCTACCAATACAACTCTTCTGTAATTGAATCCTGTATAGTGAACCATCCTGATTAGTATAGAGTCCTGTGTATTGAACTACCCTGTTTAATGAATTAATTTAAAAATAAAGAATAAACATTTCGTAGCCTGCCTTAAAATCCATAAGTTTTCTCTATATATCTTGACTAGTGTGACTAGTATTTTATTAATGCGTATATCGTTCTATATACATTCAGCCAGGGGGAAGAATTAACTAGAGTGATGGTTCATGGCCCTATACTCAAAATATATCTCCCATAATCCATATTTTCAAGACTATAAAGCAGTTAAACATATATCATTCTTTTTAGTGAAAAAATATCATTGCAACCATAGTAAATAAATAGAGAAGTGTAGTAAGTACAATATTGGAACATCCGAAAATATTATGAGTGACGTCATACAAAATATTTTCCATTTGTTTTTAAATAATAATTGTGCTATTATTCCGTTTAATGTGCATTTTCATGGAAATTAACTTACAAAAGATGTTTTTTATCACGTTTTACACTCTATTCACTTATAATATTGACCTAATAATACTTATAATATTTGAGAGTACTCTGTGCGACGTTATTTGTTTAGATCGTTTCTGAAGAATGGATCAAGTTCACCGTCAATGAATTCGAAACTTAGTATACTACTCTATTTATTTACTATGGTTGCAATATTCCTTATTGCTTTGGCTAACTATATCACTGTATATCGTATTTACACTATAGAAAATATGTCGTAGCTTGAAGAGTAATTTTCTACAATTAAAATCACAATTGGTACCATGAGAGCAGAATGGTTAGTATATTAGGAATTTCGTTATATTTCAACAATATGAATTGAAGGGCCACAAGCCAAAGTCTCTTAACCGCAAAAATCGGGTTGCTCAAGGTAAAGTCTCTTAAGCGCTTAGCACCAGTGAAAACAGTTACAATCTTGATGTGCTAAGCGCTTAACACTCACGTAAAACGGTTGGAGTTGGCGGCAAACAAGAGTCTCTTAACCGCATCTCATTGCATAGAAAACGGAGCGAGGGTAGACTCAAGTATTAACCTTGTTCTTATTATGTTCATTATTAGACTCTTCTAATTAGACTATGGAATTCAATATGTTTCCAATTTTTATAATATAATAGCGTTAGATATATATATTGCCTGCAATAATTACTTCAAATCACTTAGGTGATGAAGAATAATATAAATCACGTAATTTAAGTTGACATGATGTAGTAAATTATAGCAGATCATTTTAATTTCGATTTCACGAAAGCTGTATCTTTAAGCTGCTAATTAATTTATATGCACTTCTTAACATCTTTATTTGACTAAACTTTAAATTACATTTTCATTCTCTGTTGCTCAATATGCAAGTCTTTAATTATCTTGTTTTTAATAAAGTAATATATTTAAATAATTGTTAACATTGCATTATACTTTTAATCACACAATATCAGGAGAGGTTAGTTGAATTAAATGTTTAGTAGAATGATGGTAGTGAACATAAATAGATTTTTTAATCTATAGTAGTCAGTTCCAATCTAGTCATTTGCTTTAGTAATTGCAAATATCTTCAAAACAATAACACTCACAAATTATCTGTACTGTACAGAAAAATAACTATTTGTATTGATTATTTAACAGTGGACAAATTTCACATTTCCAAAAATAAACTTTATTAATTGTAATGTATATATTTTAGGATTGGTGTGGGTAAACTACAGATTGGTAAATAACAAAGAACAGTGATTTGGGAATTTTACATCCTGCGGACACTTTCACTCCAAGCAAATCTTTTTATTGCTTTAATCAATGAAGCTGATGCTTCTCATCATCTTACTGCAAACCGCATGGAATTTGATTGCATATTTTTGTTATTTTTATAATAAAAACTCTACAATACCTATTTTACATCAGACTTACTAATTTTAGGTCTGAAGAAAAAAAATGAACACTATTTGTTTTGATTGTCAACTAGGTATACCATAACCATTTATTATTCGTATAAAGGTATGCAATTGGATGAACTTATTATAGGAACGTTTATTTACTTTAGGAAACAAGTTATATCTTAATTAAACAAAAGCCGAAAACTTATTGTTTGTTCATAAATTTAAAACCAAAACAAAGAGTGTACAATCTTTTTTCTAAACGTCAGGTTAGTGATTCGCTCAATTGTTGCTCACAGAGTATCAAAAACATTAAAACCAAATAATATAACTATACTGAGTCTAATTGTATGCGGTTTGCAGAATGATGATCGTAGACCTTAGTTCTATAATATTATGAATTAATAGAAGAAATAAATCTGGCGGTATTCATACAGATATTACTTTTATTAGTATCGACAATACAGATGAAGATTTCACAACTATAATTAATATATTTTAAATTTCATGAAGGAAAATAATACAAATAATGAAGGAGTTTTGCATGAGAACATTCCAAATGGAAAAAAAAAGTAAAAAATAAATAAATAGAATATATTCTTACAATTACAACCAAATACACGAAGGTAAGAGGATCTAAATAATTAATACTGTACTTCTAATTATCAATACTGTATGTAGCTGCTCTAAATAATAAAAAATGTAAATTAAGAGTAATACCATAAGTTAACTGTTAATTAGCAACTACACTAGTATTGTGCTGAAGAGACACCAATCAATGTAATAAATTTATATTAGTAGGGGATTTAACGTCTGTTTCGGAACAAAATGCCATATCACTAAAGTCAAAAGAAAATTAAATACAAAGGACTGGAAACATAAGTGAAGAAGGAAAGTGGTTCCATGAGCAGTGATACAAACAACTGTTATTACAAAGCTTATGGATGCAGAAAAGCTCCTCCGTCACTTACAAAGGAATGTGATGAAAGACACAAGCACCGGCAACTGCACTTACGGATGGAAGAGGTGATAGTAAATGAAGCCTACGAGCCTACCTAACACAAAATCTAAGAGGAAAATGAAGAGGTGATAGTAAATGAAGCTTACGAGTCTACCTAACACAAAATCTAAGAGGAAAATGAAGAGGTGATAGTAAATGAAGCCTACGAGTCTACCTAATACAAAATCTAAGACCTCGTAGTTGAAGAGCATAACCCTAGCGCTATCCTCTAAAACTGCAAGTAGCGGTAAAATATGAAAAACAATCTATAAACCACATTACAACAGTTTGGGTCCAAATGGAAGGCACCCCCCTTCTCTTCCATTCACCACAGACAGTTTCAGAATAGAACCTCTGGCATCTCAATATAATCAAATGATCATAGTTAATTTTTAAAGAGAAAAAGACAGATTGACAGAGCTAGAAATTTATCATATAATGATCAGCTTTATTATTTTTAAAAGGAGGATTTAACGTCTGCTTCGACTCTGAGAAACATTCAGAAAATAAAGTGGCTCCATTAACAATGTTACCTATCACCAGTCTAGTGACAGTGCACTTGGATGCAGAAAAGCTTGTTTCATAGAAGTATTAAAGTTTCACACCAAGAAATGTGACTAAAAGGGACACAAGCACCGTTGGCTGTACATATGGATGGAAAAGGAAACCAAAATGTGATACTAAACGAAGTCTACCTAAAAAATTTAACATCGTAGTTGAAGATCATAACTTTAGCGCTATTCTCTAAAACTGAAAGTAGCGTTAAAAAATGATAAACATAGAAATCCAAAACATTTTGGAACCCAAGCGAGGCACCTCCCTTTTTCTTCCATTAACCATCGACAGCTTCAGGACGGAGCTCCTGAGGTCAATTGAAGAGGTACCTAAAAATGAGTATGGATGCAATATTAATAATTTAATAATGATATAAAAAAATAAAAAACATGCTATTAAGATTCTATATTTGTTGTAAAATTCCGATAGCTAGTTATAAATAGCAGCTAGTTACATTTTTTGGATCAATTATATAGCTATTTTGAATGCAATAAATTAGATAGATATTGATTGTATTTTTGATATAGCTAATGCATATAGCATATTTATTTAAATTTGAGAACTAACTTTAAAATTTTAAATACTTCTAATTTTACATTCAATATTAGAGAATACAGCTAATTTTATTTATTAAGTTCATTTGTTCGCTTTAGAATTAGTTAATCATATACATAACTCATTAAACAATTAACTTTAAATTACATCTACAAGAGATCAACATGATGATGACTTACAATTAGGAGCATCTACTCAAACTACACATGTATGTATGCAGTGGCAGTACTGATGTTTGAAGACATAGCAGAGCAATCATGGGATAGTTGCACACCTGTAAAATAAAATACATTCATTAAAAGGTCATAAAATTAAAAAGTTAGATGCATTAGAAAGTAGCAAATTCAGTTCGGAAAAATTTATTCGGATAACAGTTACCTAACTGTGGTGATCTTACATAATTTTTATCGTTTGAAAAATTTGCCAGGGAGCTCTGTGATTAAGTTTGTGATATAATTCTAATACAGTCTTTAAAATAGATTTGTTCTGCTCTGTTATATAAAAATATAATAAATCATTTTAAGATAGATAGGGTGAGTATTGAGTAAAAAGCTACAAAAAAAAGCTCTTGGTTTTGTAGTCACCTTCCTGAGCTTGAATGTAAATATTTTTCTATTTACAGTAAATGCAAATACATTTTTAACTAGCTATATTCAACTAAGTATATTGTGATAAGCATAAGCTAAATGCTTGAGTTCATAATAGCCTACTTCTATATTTATTAATTCTTTCCCATCACTAAACTGTTTACTTTAGAACAGCAAGCTGTTGTGCATAATAAAAATTTAAAAAAAAACCAGATCAGTTGTTCAAATGAAAATATTATATTTTTAAGATTATTTGGATGAAAAGAGGATGGTACTTTATATTGAATATTAATTTTCGCATCAAGTTAGCTACCGATTTTAAACACACTACACATTTCCCAGTAGCTAGATATTGTTTTCCATCTTCACTTTTATCAAGATAATTAAGAACTTTCTTTGCTATATTTAGATTAATTGTAGTGACAAAATAGAACTACTTTGGCAATAGAATAACATTTTATGACATTGATTAGATAATTAGATTTGACTCAATTTACAAAAAAAATGTTCATAATTTATTTGATCATTTGATAAATATTAAAAACAAAATTTCATTCAAAGAGAGTAAAAAAATATTATTCAAAATATTCAATTTTTGAACATTTTTAGGAGAAAAATCATTGTTAATATCAATTAGCCAACTTCAGACACATTGTTATGTAGTTATGATACTTTAATTAGATATAGCTACTTTCAACATATAAATACAGTGAAAAGTCTACTCACATAGCAAATCAAGATGACACTACAAGTTATCAGTATCAGGAGATGTTCTTTCCCAAGTCTCGATAGATTTATCTGAAAGGAATAATTGTTTAGAAATTTTTGTTAATCATATTACTGATAAGAAAATTTAACTGTTCATGGCACACAACACACAGCATATTGATAAATTATAGCTACTGTATTTAATTATCAATACATAAAATTTAAAATATTTTCAACAGGTTGCATAAATCATAAGATTCCTTCTTTAGATGGTTTCAAAGTTTTTGTTCTCTAAGTTGACCTTTATTATCAACTGTCCTATTCTTAAGCCGAAAATGAATAGCTTTTCAGAATATTTTTATATCAATAACTTTATTACCAGTAGCTAAGTAGCTTCACTAAAAATTGTATCATTATGGCCCATTGCCACCATAACCAAAAAACAAAAAAGGAGTTTCAAGTTTATGAATATAAGCTAAATAATTGTTTAGTAGTCACATTTTCTATTTCATTTTCCAAATATTTTAATTCATAGTTGAAATTTAAAAACAACATCTTTTTTTGATAACTGTAGCCAATGCAAAATATTTGCATGTTTGAATGAAATCACTATATCTTTAGACAGATAAACCAATCACACATTTAAAGACAATAACTTATTAAATTTAGGTCGGAATAATCTCACTGCGATTATTTACCCCACAAGTGCGATGCAATTACGCTAATTGTTATGAAAGGTATGTTAATAAATGATTAACTATAAGAGATACAAGATTGAAAATAGGTACACATCATTATCGAAATGATATCTTAGGATGGTGTAAGTATGGAGCTTCTACCTGAATTGGTTCTTATGTTAGATCGAAGTTTGCAGGAAAGCGAGATGGAATAGTAAAATACCCTAGACGATGCTAAGGTTTTAGTGAAAAAATGACATGAATCTACAAAATACATGAATCTACAATAACTCTTTAGCTGAAGATTTTCAAATTCATTTCAATGTTAGAATGGAGAGAAATTCTTTAGCAATTTCAAATATATATATTTTTGAAAATGAAAATACTGGACTTATTAAGCATTTTGCTCATAATTATACTTCAATTAGTAATACGGATCGAAGTTTGGTACTCCAGTTCTATCCAAATTGAATTGGCTATTTAACTAACAATATAGGTTTTACTGAAAGCATGTTAAGATACCTAAACTCATCATTCTTATCTCACCCAAACTTATAAAGTATGCTATGCAATATCTCATCAATATTTGATTCACCAGAATAAAAAATATTTTAAAAAATCTGCAATATACTGGGTGGCACGAAAGAAATGAAACCCATTTTCAAATTTTACTCACTCTCATCAAGATTTTGGCTACAAGTTACAAGCCATGACCCACTTTGAAAAATTCTGCTGGCCAACAAATGAATTTGAGGATAAATACTTCGTTTTATAAAATTTGCATCAATTCAATCTTAATATTTTTAAATCAGCAAAACTTCGGAGTTAGGTAATCAATTCATCAGTAAAGTCCTAATTTTCAAAAGTGGGCCAAATACTGCCTATTTGCCTAAGTAACCTGTTATGCAGTGGTGTGAGCAATGTTATGCTAGTAACTTTTTGCAAGACACTGACAAACAGCACCATAGATTATTTTCTAGTAGCCAATACTTCAACAACATACTACTTAGGTATATATGTTCTACTTAACAAAATATATCTTTAATTAAACTAATCACTGTAATCTAGATTTTACAATAAAAATAATAATTTACCTAATGGTTACAAATAACAGATTCAAACATACTTCAAAAAGTCAATAATCAATAGTTTGGAAGGTTAATTCTCCCAATTAGGTTGGTTTTATTTTTTGTACTTAAGTATTTTTATTTTAGGGTGTAGCTACTATAAGCTTAATATTTTAATAAAATTAAATTAATGGAAACTTCATAATAGAGAGTATTTAGTCTGTAAAATTAACTTGTTGGACTAAATAATTTTTGATAGTGGTTTTCAGACTATTATTTATAGCAATATTTGCTTATAAGAATAATTAGTTCAAATTTTAGCACAAATGAATATTTGAAATTAAATGTTGAATTATCAATATAACAACAAACTTTTGGTCATAACCCAGTATGTAATTGGTGCACAAGAACCCACTTGCATTTTCAAAAAGCTGAAAAAAATCCAATAGCTTATTTCCAATTTAATTAATAACAAACAATAATTAATGACAAACATAAGCATTAATAGTAAGCATAAGAATTAATAGCTAGAAATCCACCGACGTTGCTGGAATATTATTTTCAAAGGGGAAAAACTATATTTAACTGTGAAAGAAACAAAAAAGTGTCTAGGTAAGTAGCTAGGTTAAAACTTAAAGTAAATAATAACTAATATCCTAAGTCTACACTGCAAGAACTGGCAAAGTGTTCAAGAAATCCTCTATTTTGCTTTCTGTTCTCAGTAAATTGTAAAATACATGTAAATATAAGAAAATTAAACATTGTAAGTACAGAAAATGTTTAAAAATTCCCATGCTATCATACTCTTGGTCTATGTAGTAAGTAATCAATTTTAGCTAATGCCCATCAGTCTTAACTATTCTTCAAAGGCTGGAGAAAAGACCAAGATATTATGGTAACAAGTTGATAGAATCTGCACGCATCTCAGTCTGCAAAATATAGGACATTCTCAACATTTCCTATGACAACAATCCTTAATATGAATTAATAATCGTATCCCCCTATACTAATTATATTTAGCTACATGTATTTTTACTATTTTACATTATTAAGCCGAGAACAAGTAGCAAAATAAGAGGTAAAGATTTCTTGGAGAACAGTTTATCAGTTCGTACAGTCTGGGAATCTGCCAAGACAGGCCATTACAAAACTATAAAGTGTTCAAAAATAAATCCTCTATTTAGGCTTCTGTTCTCAGTAAACTACATGTAAATATAGTAGAAAATTAGAGATTGTTCACACAGAATTTCAGAAAATCTTAAAAATGTCCCACTTTCTGCTAGCTGACTGGGAATCTGCTGATAAGCTGAGCTTAATAGCATGAGCTCAACTTCACATCAAATTAGAATATCTGAAAGTCAGGAGACACTAAGGTCACTGAAAGAAGCTACATTATGCAGAATGGGCTAGGATATCTGAAATTTTTGAGTTATAAATAACAGCCTCAACTCTGCTTAGATATTGATATTAGCCGTATTAGGTACATAAATTTATAATACCAAGTTGTTTTTACAAAATTACAGATAGTGCCTAGAAACCTACCTATATAATTTAGCTACACTATGAATATTTAATAATGAAACAAGAAACAGATAATCGAATACTACTCATCCTGAGTCATCCAGTCTGCAAAGCGCATTCATATCGCCGAAGACCTTTGAAGACAAATTTTGAGGGAAAATAATTAATTTTCCTAATTAATTCCAATGTTTACATGTATTTATGTTTTTATTGGAGACATTTTGCAGACGTCTGGTCATTTTGGAGACAGATTTGAAATTTTTTGAGACAGATTTACCACACTTTACAGACTGGTTACTCATACACTCATACTAGGTCCTACCTACTCCACTAACTCCAGCTCCAGGTAAAATAGTAATGTTCATAAACTCTCTAGCTACTTGTCCCTTCAAGATTTAAGCTCCAGCCTCCAGGTAATAAAGCATGTCCAAACTGAGGCGAAATCGCCATTTTAATGGCGAGTTTGTGCCAGACTTATAGTTATTTTGAGCCCTTCAATTGCAAATGAAGAGAAATATCTAATTTTCTCTTATGTTACACTACATTTAAAATGTTATTTTGGGGAGATTTTATGATAATTTGGTCATTTTGGAGAGAAATTTGGTAATTTTTGAAGAGAAATGCAGAGACAAATGGAGGGTTTATGGAACAAAGAGATATACTATTTTACTTTGGTCTGAAGCTAACCTGAGCTAGGCTCAATTGTCATAAATTCTATCCTAAAAAACATTGTATGATTGTACTAATTGTAGGACTACCTAGAGGCAAGAATAACTAGTAGAATTGTCTGTACTGTCTGAAGCAGACTGTATTTTATGGAAAATTCCACCAACATTTAGGTGGAATTTTGCTCTTTTGAAAATAAAATTCTAGCTAAGTCAGTGGATTTCTAGCTCTTGCTGCTCTTTATTCCTACCTATGTAACCATTAATTTTCACTTTTTAGTGGAAAATCAGCCAAATTTTTGGAAATTGTTGATGTATTTTTTTAACTTTCAGAAAAAGTCAGTGGAATTTTGTGCACCAAATACAGACTGATCTCTACATTTGCAGTGAAGGCCCGAAGTTCTTAATTTGCTCAAAATAATTGTCATTAACTCACAAATAAAATAGCATGAATGGACATACAAGTCATCCATATTTCAGAGGCTGGTAAATTGTAAGCCAATTTGGCTCATTTTTCTTTTTTGAAGATTTCAAGCCAAAATTAACATTGGAAGTTGGAACATAGGAATTAATTTATAATTTTAAGCCAATTAGGAATAGGTATCTGATTTTTACCTTTTGAAATATAAGCCAATTAATCGGCTTTAACTGACATAGCTACTCTGTGACATGGATGGACATAAGTTTTGATAGGTACTAGCCAGTGAGCCACTAGGTAGTTAGTACCTGGGGGCTGGGCTGGAGTTTATATAAAAGTTTATTAACTGGCCGGGTCCCGGGCTGGGGCCGGCAGTCTGTATTTGGTGCACAAAATTCCACTGACTTTTTGAAAAAGCTGAAAAAATCCACCATCAATTTCCAGTAATTTGGCTGATCCACCAACATTTTAGTGATTTTACCCATTTTTCCATCGAAAATTAATGATAATATAGGAATAAATAGCTAAAAATCCACCGACTTTGCTGGAATATTATTTTTAAAAGGAAAGACCATGAAATACAGACCAGACTCGTAACTGGGTCCTACTCCTACTGAACTAGTATCTCTCAATTTAACTACATAGAGTCTAGAGAGCTCAGAGAGGCAGGTAACCTACATAGTATATACATACTAGCCATGTTTTAGAGTAGGTTAAAGTAGGTTAAAGAGTTAAAGCCAATTAATTGTCTTAGATTTCAAAAGGTCATTACTCTGATAAGTAGGTAAGTAGGTATACCTACCTAATTGGCATACAATTTTGAATTATTTCTTATGTTCCTATGTTAATTTTGGCTTGAAATCTACAAAATGAGCCAAATTGGCTTAGCTCAGAATTTTTTGTGAAATTCATTGGCTCAAAAATTGGCTTAGGTACCTACAATTTTCCAGCCTCTGAAACATGACATAATAGCTACGGTGCTACCTATATACCTACCTAATATTTTGTAATTTTAGGTTATAAGCCATACCTAAGTAGTACTTCAGGATATAAAACAAATTAAACTACCAATCTTGCTACCTAATTAGGTAGATTGGCTTACTCCAGGTACATTTTCAAACTCAAAATATCAAGAGACGAGTGACGACTTACCTGATGAAGAGGTTTTGTTATACAAACATATTTTGAGCGGATTCTCAATGTTAATAATAAGTTTCTGGACCTAGATTTACAATTTAAGCTAGGTAGGTATAGGTATTTCTAATTTCAAATCTCTACAGTGTTACAGATCTAAAGCACAATAGAATGGTCTTGAAATTCGTGCAGAATTAGGCGGTAACAAAAGGGTTGACAAACAAAAGCTAAGCGTAATGATTGGTATACAGTTTCGAACCCTTTATAAAAACTTTTTGTAGATTCCAGTATCTTCAAACAGATTTAATTGTTTGAGAAATAGTTCGGCTAAGTGTTTTATACTATATATAGATTCACAGCATAAGCTGTATCTACTCCAAATATATTTCAAGGAACTGAATGAGTTTATTAATAAATACATAGGTAGTTTTAAAATTAATAAAAATATTATTTTTTATACCTAATGGTTTTTTGATATTCCTGATTCAATTTACGTACTTTTCATCGAATGAATCATTCTTTCCGGACAAAACCTATACTTTATTATTACGTGAAAAGTTATTACGATTCATTATCCATAATTATTGTATATATACACTCCCATAAATAACATTGCAAAAATTAGCTACATATATACTTCGTTTTCTATGCCTGCGCTTCGTTTTCTATGCAATGAGACGCGGTTAAGAGACTCTTGTTTGCCGCTAACTCCAACCGTTTTACGTGAGTGTTAAGCGCTTAGCACATCAAAATTGTACCGTTTTCACTGGTGCTAAGCGCTTAAGAGACTTTACCTTGAGCAACCCGATTTTTGCGGTTAAGAGACTTTGGCTTGTGGCCCTTCAATTAATGTTAAATTTTGTGTGAAACTATAGAATTTTTCTGCGAAAAACTGGTTTCATAATTTCTAGATGGACATTTTAAATAAAATAGTGTATCGATACATTTTTCAAACATATCAGAAACCTATTCAATCACATTTGGATACGTTCAAACATGTAGGTTTTACATAATTGAACCCTAACCTGAATAAAAAAAATAAGAGAAATTGTTGGTAATGTTTAATTACCAACTGTTTAATTTATTTCCGCATTCCGTCATGAAATAAATATATATTATTTTACAAAAATAAATACTATATCAATAATTTGGTTCTATATCTATGAAAGTAAACAGCAACATATTTATCAAATTAATAATAAAATGAAAGCTAAGTAAATAATTATAAACATTAGCTGTATTATTTGGCACAAATCATTGAACATGATATTATATTTAACATACCTACTCTCATTACTTACACTTTACATTTGATATTATGTTCCCACAATATCGTCAACGCGCATTCATTTAATATTTTCCAAACGGTTTTTGCTGATGTATTTCTCCATTTCAGGAGATAAATCAGCGACTTTTAACCCCAAAGGAGTTCGAAACTCAATACATTACAATTCGGATAAAATCGTTCCTAAATATGGAATTTATAGATCTGGTAAAATTGTAGGAAAATTGTAAACTAGATTTATACAATTTGGAACAGTTAAAACAATATTAAACTAAAAATTATTCATAAATATATCTGTAATATATTTTTGTAGCTACAGTTTTGTTCAGAAAATTTATTTACCAAAACACCTATTCTATATTTCTGTTAATTTTTTAAATTTCCAATCAGTTTTAAATCAAATAACATATAAAGTACATTTTTAATGATAATACTTTACCAACTCTCTATTATATACAAAAAGGTATTTATTTATTTCTTTTATTTCGTTGCTAGGGGTTTCAATCGAGATGCCTCCCTCTCGACTTATTGATTCCAGGGAGAGAATAGAAACCTGTTTATCTCATCTAGTTCATTACGCTGCTTTAATACGATTACATTAAAAACAATAATTACAATAGATCTGTATCACAAGATAGACAATTGACTAGCTAGACAAGAGTGAAGTTTGCTACACCACCGCCCACTCAACTACCTACCTATAGTCAATGTACATATTTACACAGGCTAATTAATCCAGTTTTGAAAGTGTGGCAAGCAATAACCGAAAGTTAATTGGCTTCAAGTCAGAATAAAAACAATGTACATTATGGATTGAGCTGAAATTTGAAGTCAGAGAATTAACAGCATCCATATTAGTGTGGAAATTCAAGACAATAAATAATTGGATTCAACTGGCACGTTCTGAAACATGGTAAGTACGTTATGGTAAAACAGTTGCACCACAATGTACCTAGCTAGCTAGGTAAATTGAATAATTTTCATTCGAATAGTGATTTTTGAATATTTTACTTCATTATTAAAAATATATCTTTAAAAGAGGTAACAGTAATGAATAAATTAATTTTTCGTTATCTATTTGTTAATTGAATTTTCCAATTAATTCTAAATAATTAAAGGTCAATTATTTATTTTAAATAATAAATGAAAGTGATAGATGTTCACATATAGATAAATCAATAAAATTAACAAACGTCAGGTAACTAACAAGTTACAGAATACGTCATATCGAATTAATGTCAATAAGAGCAAAATTAAACCTGAAATGGATTCAGAAATGAAGTGTCCATGAATTGCAGACTGTGAAGTTGAATTGCCAAATACCGACTGCTTTTGCATCTCCTAATGAATTCCACTTAACTCTACAGTCATTATTATTAGTCTATTTCTATGAACAAAATAAATGTCATCAATCCGAAATACCCAGTTGAAAATTACGATCGGCGATCATCTATCTACAACCGTAAATGCTTTGACGAAAATTCAATCGAAATTTATCTTCGTATATTATTAGACAATCTACCGATTATAATTTTTTTTTCATCTGGGTATAGTTGATTAACTTTCATCATAACAATACTGTGAGAAAAATATAAAAATAACATTGCTAATTTGTACATAATAATAATAAGCACCCGTCATGATCTTAGACCATCAAATTACGCAATAAATAAATTACAAGCAAATATAGAAAGTGACCACCTGTAATACTATTGCGTGATTATTGTAATGAAACTAGCATTCATTACAAAGTTGATTAACATTATTGAGGGGTATTAGCGACATGTAGAACCTAGACAGTAAACAGCAGTCTTGTATATAAGAGAGATGTTATGGTGGGGCCATGGGAGGATATATTGGGTTCTTAATCTTCTATGGCCCTCGATACCTTTTTATCAAATTCAAGCATCAGAGAATGAGGTCTTTAATCAAATTTGTTAGTAAACAAAGAAAAAGAACTAATTGCACATTGATTGACATCAACACGCATCAGTTGTTTATATTATCGTGCAAAATGATTTGAAATTCAAGTTTGAAATTATTTTGTTAGTAAATAATTTTTTTCTGGCATTAGTTTCGTCATCAAATACAAGAAATGTTTATTAGCTCACATTTTTAAATTAGTTATAATAAATTTTACTAGATGATAATATATGAAATATCAGATGCAATCCGCAAAACCCTCCATGTCGTTCTTTTTCTATCAAATTTCTATACAGAGAAATATATTTCAGACACTCCCAATCTTCTATGGCCCCACCATAACTATATCTAGGTAGTCACCTTCAGTTATTATCATATAGCATCATATTCACACATTTTTTTTAGATGGAAGAGAGATCTATGATGATTGTACACATATATAAGGACTAATACAAAATCTAACATCTTCAAGCTTACCGTTTTACTAAGCTCTATTCTAGCAAGTCTACATAAATATTATTCACTCAATTCACAATTACAAAAATTTCATCATTACAAAGTATTTCATTTAGATAAAAATTATTAATAATCATTAGTTCAATTTCTGACTATAATTCTGACAAATGAAATCAATTTGAGTTTCATTTTAGGTCCGATAATAACCTACAGTAAAACCCTACAGCACCAGTAAGTTGATACCAGTAATTGCCTAGTGTATTTCTTCACATTGTGGTTGATACCAGTAATTGCCAAGTGTATTTCTTCACATTGTGGTTGATACCAGTAATTGCCTAGTGTATTTCTTCACATTGTGGTTGATATCTGCTCTAGTATAAGACATCTCTCCCCTGATGACGCTCTTCTCTCGTCATCTGGAATTAGGCGAGAGGAAATGTCCAGCTCTGTACTTTCGATGATAATCTCCGAGGCGGATCCATTCAGGTGTTTGTGGGGCAACTGAAGAAACCCGCCACTGCTGCCGCTGTCGATGTCATCCAGGCTTTTGAGACAGTCTTTGGTTGTCCTGCAGGAATGGCAGAGAGAAAATGGTTATTTGAAAGATATAGAAAAATCGAATGGATTTTAAAGTATGAACACTCTGCATATGTGATGATGTAAATATGTACGTATACTCTTTTTTATCATGCTAAAGAAAAGTAAGAAGACACATAATTAGGAACAAGAGAACACACAGGAACAAAAAGACACTTAGGAATAGCATAATTATGATACTTAGGGCCAATATAAGACAAATTGAAGGTAATAATTTTTAGAACATTAGGATTTTAAAGATAATAAAATAAGTGGAAATAAATTAAAGTGAAATAGCTATATAGCTTTATACTAAAGGTTGATAGATGGTGTACATAGAGCTTCTTATATGAATCGTATCCATCAAATCTACTGTTTTCAATGATATTTCAAAATTAGTTTAAGAATTCTAAGGTGATAATATATAACAAAATGTAGTATATATAGTATATAGTATAAGATGGTGAGCTTATATAAAAAGAGTTAGCAATATACGGTGCTAGGACAACTGCCACCCGGACAATTGCCACCCACGGACAATTGCCACCCGGACAACTGCCACCCGGACAATTGCCACCCACGGACAATTGCCACCCAGACAACTGCCACCCGGACAATTGCCACCCATAATGAAAAATATAAAATTAGTTTCAAAAATTTAAAAAATGTACATAATTTGAGCCACCGATTTCAAATACTGTAGCTTGCCATATTCTAGATTATAAATATTTGCTTAATAATGATAGTGGTGATGGAGGAAGAAATCTTGAGATTACAATGGAAATGATCAATTGTGTAATAGAAATATAGTGATCGATTGAAATAAATCATATTAAAAACAATATGTAATTTATTATATCACTAATTGGAATAATTATATTTATAAACTAACAATAGTCGATGAATGAAGAAATTTGTATCTTAAAATGTAAATAATTAATTGTCTAAAAATACTATGCATATTTTATCATTATCTTTTAAGTTAAGAGGCATGATAGCAATTGTCCGAGTGGCAATTGTCCGGGTGTGGCAATTGTCCGGGTGGCAATTGTCCGGTCACGCCAACATACGGCAGTTGGTTATAAGATTCATTGTCCCATCCAAGTTTTCATTCCTTCAACGCTGAGAATATAATAAACCGCTTAATAATACTTTTTGAAAACCAAACGTAGTCAAATTAACGTATTTATTAAACATATACCATAACTAAATTGTGGAATAACATTTCTCCTTACCGTGTGGCTTTTCCGAATGCAGACTTGCTCTTCCCCCTGTTCTGATTGTAGTTTTTGCAGCAACAAGGGCACCATAGAGCCAAGCCTGGACAACAGAGTTTCTTCTCGTTGTCGGAACTGCCGTTGGAGGTGGAGTTGCAGGATGATTTTCTCCGGTCTGCTGCAGAGTTAGAGGAAGGGTAATAATCTGCGTAGAGGTAGCGGGAGGATTGGTAGTCCGCCCTGCTGTAGCCGCAACACAGTCCCCTTGCTGTTAGAATTCTAGTGAAAGCATCTCGGAACTCCTTATTGAAGATGCTGTAGATGATTGGGTTGAATGATGAATTGGAGTAGCCAAACCACGTCAGAATCTGGCGATAGAACGAGATGATATTTTCATGTTACTAAAGCTCTCATTCTTTGCTGGAATATATAGAAAAAAATTATAATAACTATTGATGATTATCATTTTTAAACACTTCTGAAATAGATCATAGACTTTGTATCAAAGTGTGTATGGGTACATATTTTAAAATCATGAAACAGTTAGACAAATTTTAGTCGATAAGTTTAGGTTACAGAAAATTTCAGTCTATATTTTGAAATTTAAAAAAATATACATATTCGATTTAGTTTTTTGGACGTACGCGTTGGATTTTCTGTCGTTAGGTCTATCTCTTACTTATTTCAAAATTATTTCAATTTCAAACAGTTGATGAATTTGAACATACACAAACAATCGAAGCAATACACTTCATTCGATTTGCCTCAGGTAAATATGATCGTGTAATATAAGTGCAATAATTGATTACACACGAGTGTACCTAATTAGCAGCTAATCATATTCCGTATTCAAGCGCTTGGGATTCGCTTGGAATATTCCCTGCTTTAAAATCCTGAACAAATATCAGTTGAAAATTGCCTGCAAATGCGTAATGAGATAATTACCAAACAATATTCATTATTCTCATAGAAAATGAACTAATTATGACAGTTGATATGATGCAATGTATCGCTGATTATAAATCGTATTGAAAATTCGTTTAGTTTTTCATATCCAAAGTATCTATTATTTCAAGTTATATTTATTTGATTGAAGTTAAGTGAATTATTCATTTAAAGATTACTGAAAAATGAATTTGATTTCGAGCATTCATCACTTTAATTAAATAGAATGCCGTGATATTCAATATTTGGAGATTAATATGAATAGGATAAACTAAATAATATCAACAGCTAAAATATTCCACAAAATCAACATATCAAACCCTAAGGAGATATTAATTTGAATCGACAATTCGGTGATAAAAGTATAGTCAATAATGATGAATGATTTTTTCACGGATAATTTTTTCATAATTTTCTAATTTAACATTCTAAATATTACTAATTTTCTAATTTCACATTCTAAATATTACTAATTTTCTAATTTTGATGCTTGTAAATATTTTAGAACTGGTTTGGGTACACGACGACAAATTTGTAAAATTTGAAAATAACAGAAAATTAGAAAACTGATTGGTGAAATGAGCAACATGCAGTGACTCTTTTCTCTGATAGTACATCATCACAATGCCTCTTTTCTCTGATGGTACATCATCACAATGACTCTTTTCTCTGATAGTACATCATCACAGTGACTCTTTTCTCTGATAGTACATCATCACAGTGACTCTTTTCTCTGATAGTACATCATCACAGTGACTCTTTTCTCTGATAGTACATCATCAAAGTGACTCTTTTCTCTGATAGTACATCATCACAGTGACTCTTTTCTCTGATAGTACATCATCACAATGACTCTTTTCTCTGATAGTACATCATCACAGTGACTCTTTTCTCTGATAGTACATCATCACAGTGACTCTTTTCTCTGATAGTACATCATCACAGTGACTCTTTTCTCTGATGGTACATCATCACAATGCCTCTTTTCTCTGATAGTACATCATCACAGTGACTCTTTTCTCTGATGGTACATCATCACAGTGACTCTTTTCTCTGATAGTACATCATCACAGTGACTCTTTTCTCTGATAGTACATCATCACTGTGTCTCTTTTCTCTGATGGTACATCATCACAGTGACTCTTTTCTCTGATAGTACATCATCACAGTGACTCTTTTCTCTGATAGTACATCATCACAGTGACTCTTTTCTCTGATAGTACATCATCACAGTGACTCTTTTCTCTGATAGTACATCATCACAGTGACTCTTTTCTCTGATAGTACATCATCACAGTGACTCTTTTCTCTGATAGTACATCATCACAGTGACTCTTTTCTCTGATAGTACATCATCACAGTGACTCTTTTCTCTGATAGTACATCATCACAGTGACTCTTTTCTCTGATAGTACATCATCACAGTGACTCTTTTCTCTGATAGTACATCATCACAGTGACTCTTTTCTCTGATAGTACATCATCACAGTGACTCTTTTCTCTGATAGTACATCATCACAGTGACTCTTTTCTCTGATAG
>CANNZV010005157.1:32537-55360 GCA_947561585.1 Caprella mutica | reverse complement strand
GTGTCTTATGGTATAATTGTTCTGGTGTATGTTTTTTTATGGTATAATTTGCCTGGTGTAGATATGGTATAATTTGCCTGGTGTAGATATGGTATAATTTGCCTGGTGTAGAAATGGTATAATTGGTTAATTCCTTTGGATTTGTTAACAAGTGGAAGGACATTGGGTAGGAAATTGCACCGCTTTGCCTTATGGAGCGAACGATTTAATAGAAATTAGCAGCGATAGATGGCGCCAAGGTTTGGAATTTATATTCCAGAGGGAATGCATTAGAAAAGGAATTAGTGGGACGGGAATACAAGAAGGAAATTTCTTTATCGTTTAATTGTTGATGAGAATTATTATCGTGATTGTTGGTAACTCTATCGGTTATTGCTGACTGGTTCATTACCAACCTTTATCGGTAGTAATTGTTGTAACAATATTGGGTAGAGGTTGTTAGAATATTGGTGATATTGTAACAATATTATCAATATTATAACAATCTTGGCAATGTTGTCCTAATCAACCATTTTTCATGAATTTAATTAGCGATCGAAAGGCCAAGACCGGTAATTATTATCAGGTATATAGTGCTATATACACGTGTGAAAATAACCCCTCATAACTTTGAAACTGAGGTACACCCTTAATTAAATAATACCTAGATTTAGTTCTGGAGTTTAAAGCATTGAACACAAATAACATTGCGATGCAGTCTGCCTTTTGATTTCTTCTTAAAGTTGACATACCAAATTGAATAATATAAACCTTGATCTAGAAACTTGAACAATGTTTCTATACATCAATTTAAAACATTATAAATAATGTTTAATCAATTACTATGAATATACTAAATTTCCATAACTCTTATCAGTTGATTCGAAGTTGAATTTACATAGTTGATTATAATTAAAATAATTGATGACTAATTGTATGTAAATTTTCGTGTTATTAGCTAAAATGTTAGTTTTAAAGATGTCCCTTTAAATTTCACTGGGAAATGTGGAGGCAAAAGCTGTAGTTGACTGTCCTTTAACCGAAACATCTACTTTAAATGGTACACTTACATTGTGAGAACATACAGTGATTTGTAGCTACACAGTGAACACATACAGTGATTTGTAGCTACACAGTGAAAACATACAGTGATTTGTAGCTACACAGTGAACACATACAGTGATTTGTAGCTACACAGTGAAAACATACAGTGATTTGTAGCTACACAGTGAAAACATACAGTGATTTGTAGCCACACAGTGAGAGCATACAGTGATTTGTAGCTACACAGTGAAAAAATACAGTGATTTGTAGCCACACAGTGAGAACATACAGTGATTTGTAGCTATACAGTGAAAACATACAGTGATTTGTAGCTACACAGTGAAAACATACAGTGATTTGTAGCTACACAGTGAGAACATACAGTGATTTGAAGCTACACAGTGAACACATACAGTGATTTGTAGCTACACAGTGAGAACATACAGTGATTTGTAGCTAAACAGTGAGAACATACAGTGATTTGTAGCTACACAGTGAAAACATACAGTGATTTGTGGCTACACGGTAAAAATATACAGTGATTTGTAGCTACACAGTGAGAACATACAGTGATTTGTAGCTACACAGTGAGAACATACTGTGATTTGTAGCTACACAGTGAAAACATACAGTGATTTGTAGCTACACAGTGAAAACATACAGTGATTTGAAGCTTATACAGGGTAATACAGATGTTTTAATTTACCAACTCATTCAGATACATGTAAATTGCCTAACTCTTTCATACAAATACACAGGCTACCTAGCTGTATAATAAATATACACAGGCTACCTATCTGTATAATAAATATACACAGGCTACCTAGCTGTATAATAAATATACACAGGCTACCTAGCTGTATATTGAATATACACAGGCTACCTAGCTGTATAATGAAAATACACAGGCTACCTAGCTGTATATTGAATATACACAGGCTACCTAGCTGTATAATGAAAATACACAGGCTACCTAGCTGTATAATGAATATACACAGGCTACCTAGCTGTATTATGAATATACACAGGCTACCTAGCTGTATAATGAAAATACACAGGCTACCTAGCTGTATAATGAATATACACAGGCTACCTAGCTGTATAATGAATATACACAGGCTACCTAGCTGTATAATGAAAATACACAGGCTACCTAGCTGTATAATGAAAATACACAGGCTACCTAGCTGTATAATGAATATACACAGGCCACCTAGCTGTGTAATGAATATACACAGGCTACCTAGCTGTATAATGAATATAGTTACAATGAGTTTGTGGCTCACTCTATTGGTGAACAAAAAAGAAACCTAGAATTGTTAGAAGATTTTTCGTGAGGGACTCAAAACTCTCGGATAATTCTGAGCAACTCTCGAGAAGCTAATCTGCAGCGGGAAAGTTTGCAACCGCACGGGCACATGAAGGAGTGAATGGGAAGGTGAATGGGAAGGTTAATTGAGAGGTGAATGGGAAGGTGAATGGGAAGGTGAATGGGATGGTGAATGGGAAGGTGAATGGGATGGTGAATGGGAAGGTGAATGGGAAGGTGAATAGGAAGGTTAATTGAAAGGTGAATGATATTGTGAACGGGAAGGTGAATGGGAAGGTGAATGAGAAGGTGATTGAGAAGGTGAATGAAAAGGTGAATGGAAATGTGCAGTAATTTTTTACGATATAGAGTCAAAATATCTTGCAAATGTTAACCGAGTGTAAGCGGCATGTAACTTCCTTAATATTATCATATCAAGATGAAATAAGCATATTCTTTTAGTCTTCACTTGACTTTTAAAAGAGTTGAGGAAAGGTTGGCTTGGCATTTAGATCTGTACCATGCAGTAGTTCGGCTTTAATGGAAATGAAGGAAACGAACTATTTCTAAAACGCATCCATGTTTATTTCGTGAAGAACATGGCCATTACTTTTGTTCAACATAAAACCATGTGTGTCCACTAGCATCATCAGCCTGAATAGAGCTGAATCTATTTATATAAATCATGGAAAATTGTTTAATAACGTTGAATACAATGAATTCTAACTGCATTACAGAAATTTCTATCCCTGTCCTATAAGCTACTGCTTATTTATAATATGCAGTTGGTTTCAGAATTAAGGTAATATACTTTCTGATGTATATATTCAAATGGTTAATGTATATTTCAATGATTGTTATTCAAAAGTGAATAGAAAACAAAGGATACCGTGTTTCATTTATTCAATAACAATCATCCCTATTAAAAATGCATTGCAAGTGACGCATATCTGTTCTTGTGGAAGCCAAATTTATGACGTGATCGACGTGGGTTTCGCTTCAACCTCTTCCTTGTGTTTCTGATCAGGTTCTTGGTACGGACGTTTTAATGTCGGTCTCTTTCTGGTTTGAACCAGTGTCTTTGAACTTTTTAACAATTTTCTAAACAGTTGACCTATTATCAACTTCTAGGCAATTGATGGATAAAGCTAACCTGCTTTATGGAGTTTCATCCCTTTATTTCAATCTGCAGCCATGATACAAAGAATGAATTAGAAATCTAGATGCCTGAAATAGGAAGATTATGACACTAGATTCGAGATGTTATACTATTTATAGAACCAAGCATCGATTGTGAATGATTTATTTGATACGTAAACTAGTTGCCTTAATTCTGAAATAACCTGTATAGTCTATAGACTCTGTAGACCATTTAAAGCACTAATAGAAAACTGTATTTCTGAACTAATTACACATTTCAAAAAGAAACTTTACTAATTGTACTGCTCGTAGATATTTAAAAATTGGTCTGGGTACATACGACAAAATTCGTAAAAATTAGAATAATAGGAAATTAGAAAACTGTGATTTATGAAATTAACATTTAGTAGTGACTCTTTTCTCTGATAGTACATCATCACAGTGACTCTTTTCTCTGATAGTACATCATCACAGTGACTCTTTTCTCTGATAGTACATCATCACAGTGACTCTTTTCTCTGATAGTACATCATCACAGTGACTCTTTTCTCTGATAGTACATCATCACAGTGACTCTTTTCTCTAATAGTACATCATCACAGTGACTCTTTTCTCTGATAGTACATCATCACAGTGACTCTTTTCTCTGATAGTAAATCATCACAGTGACTCTTTTCTCTGACAGTACATCATCACAGTGACTCTTTTCTCTGATAGTACATCATCACAGTGACTCTTTTCTCTGATAGTACATCATCACAGTGACTCTTTTCTCTGATAGTACATCATCACAGTGACTCTTTTCTCTGATAGTACATCATCACAGTGACTCTTTTCTCTGATAGTACATCATCACAGTGACTCTTTTCTCTGATAGTACATCATCACAATGACTCTTTTCTCTGATAGTACATCATCACAGTGACTCTTTTCTCTGATAGTACATCATCACAGTGACTCTTTTCTCAGATAGTACATCATCACAGTGACTCTTTTCTCTGATAGTACATCATCACAGTGACTCTTTTCTCTGATAGTACATCTTCACAGTGACTCTTTTCTCTGATAGTACATCATCACAGTGACTCTTTTCTCTGATAGTACATCATCACAGTGACTCTTTTCTCTGATAGTACATCATCACAGTGACTCTTTTCTCTGATAGTACATCATCACAGTGACTCTTTTCTCTGATAGTACATCATCACAGTGAATCTTTTCTCTGATAGTACATCATCACAGTGACTCTTTCCTCTGATAGTACATCATCACAGTGACTCTTTTCTCTGATAGTACATCATCACAGTGACTCTTTTCTCTGATAGTGCATCATCACAGTGACTCTTTTCTCTGATAGTACATCATCACAGTGACTCTTTTCTCTGATAGTACATCATCACAGTGACTCTTTTCTCTGATAGTACATCATCACAGTGACTCTTTTCTCTGATAGTTCATCATCACAGTGACTCTTTTCTCTGATAGTACATCATCACAGTGACTCTTTTCTCTGATAGTACATCATCACAGTGACTCTTTTCTCTGATAGTACATCATCACAGTGACTCTTTTCTCTGATAGTACATCATCACAGTGACTCTTTTCTCTCCAAGTCTTACAGGGATTTTATTTCTAATTTACTATCAGAAACTGATTGTAGATTTCATAATTCTAACATCGAGAAAACTGAATAATTTATTTTTAATTATAAATATAACGATTTGAGATAAATGGCAAGAGATTGTTTAGTGTGTATCTCGAATATTTTTATATATGCTTACAAAGATATTATGTGCATTTACGCCCAAGGATTAGCACAATTGTGGGATAATAATATATACTTTTTCTTTGACAATAATCAAACTATTATTTATCTAATGCGAGGAAAAGATTATTTATTGTTAATCTATTGTTATAACCATAATTTCCTTTTACTTTTCCTATCAGAAAATATCATAAATTACCTGTTTAACATGATTTAATATGAATATGATTTAATAATATGATTTCAATTCCCTATTTCATGTTGACGACATGTTCAAACACGAATCGAATTCCGATTTCATGTTAGAGACAACTTTTAACACGATTCCAATTCTTATTTCATATTGACAACTAGTTTTAACAAGAATTTAACACGATTTCAAATCCCCATTTCATGTTAGTCACAAGTTCTAACATAGTATCTTTTTTCACAGGAGCAGTACAGACTCTGGACCTGTTCTCAGTTGATGGAGGTCCGTCTTCCATCTCACGACCAAGTGTTGCCATGCAGGGCAATGTGCTACTCTGTGGTGGAGCAGTGTCCTTATCTGGCTCCACAAGATAAGCCCGTGGCTGGAGAACCTGCCTTCTTGTGCGAGGGTGAGCACTTAGCGATATCTGATACCTATATCCTTTTGCTATCAGGATTAGTTTTTATTTTCTACATTTTAGGATAACTTCTTCTTTTCAGGATAGTGGTTAAAACTTCTACTTTTCGGGATAGTGGTTAAAACTTCTACATTTCTGGATAGTGGTTGAAACTTCTACTTTTCGGGATAGTGGTTAAAACTTCTACTTTTCGGGATAGTGGTTAAAACTTCTACATTTCTGGATAGTGGTTGAAACTTCTACTTTTCGGGATAGTGGTTAAAACTTCTACTTTTCGGGATAGTGGTTAAAACTTCTACATTTCTGGATAGTGGTTAAAACTTCTACTTTTCGGGATAGTGGTTAAAACTTCTACTTTTCGGGATAGTGGTTAAAACTTCTACTTTTCGGGATAGTGGTTAAAAATTCTACATTTCTGGATAGTGGTTAAAACTTCTACTTTTCGGGACAGTGGTTAAAATTTCTACATTTCTGGATAGTGGTTGAAACTTCTACTTTTCGGGATAGTGGTTAAAACTTCTACTTTTCGGGACAGTGGTTAAAATTTCTACATTTCTGGATAGTGGTTGAAACTTCTACTTTTCGGGATAGTGGTTAAAACTTCTACTTTTCGGGATAGTGGTTAAAACTTCTACATTTCTGGATAGTGGTTAAAATTTCTACATTTCTGGATAGTGGTTGAAACTTTTACTTTTCGGGATAGTGGTTAAAACTTCTACTTTTTGGGATAGTGGTTAAAACTTCTACTTTTCGGGATGGTGGTTAAAACTTATACTTTTCGGGACAGTGGTTAAAATTTCTACATTTCTGGATAGTGGTTGAAACTTCTACTTTTCGGGATAGTGGTTGAAACTTCTACTTTTCGGGATAGTGGTTAAAACTTCTACTTTTCGGGATAGTGGTTAAAACTTCTACTTTTCGGGATAGTGGTTAAAACTTCTACATTTCTGGATAGTGGTTAAAACTTCTACTTTTCGGGATAGTGGTTAAAAGTTCTACTTTTCGGGATAGTGGTTAAAACTTCTACTTTTCGGGATAATGGTTAAAACTTCTACTTTTCGGGATAGTGGTTAAAACTTCTACTTCTCGGGATAGTGGTTAAAACTTCTACTTTTCGGGATAGTGGTTAAAACTTCTACTTCTCGGGATAGTGGTTAAAACTTCTACTTCTCGGGATAGTGGTTAAAACTTCTACTTTTCGGGATAGTGGTTAAAACTTCTACTTTTCGGGATAGTGGTTAAAACTTCTACTTTTCGGGATAGTGGTTAAAACTTCTACTTTTCGGGATAGTGGTTAAAACTTCTACTTTTCGGGATAGTGGTTAAAACTTCTACTTTTCGGGATAGTGGTTAAAACTTCTACTTTTCGGGATAGTGGTTAAAACTTCTACTTTTCGGGATAGTGGTTAAAACTTCTACTTTTCGGGATAGTGGTTAAAACTTCTACTTTTCGGGATAGTGGTTAAAACTTCTACTTTTCGGGATAGTGGTTAAAACTTCTACTTTTCGGGATAGTGGTTAAAACTTCTACTTTTCGGGATAGTGGTTAAAAATTCTACTTTTCGGGATAGTGGTTAAAACTTCTACTTTTCGGGATAGTGGTTAAAAATTCTACATTTCTGGATAGTGGTTCAAACTTCTACTTTTCGGGATAGTGGTTAAAACTTCTACATTTCGGGATAGTGGTTAAAACTTCTTCTTTTCGGGATAGTGGTTAAAACTTCTACTTTTCGGGATAGTGGTTAAAACTTCTACTTTTCGGGATAGTGGTTAAAAATTCTACATTTCTGGATAGTGGTTAAAACTTCTACTTTTCGGGATAGTGGTTAAAACTTCTACTTTTCGGGATAGTGGTTAAAACTTCTACTTTTCGGGATAGTGGTTAAAACTTCTACTTTTCGGGATAGTGGTTAAAACTTCTACTTTTCGGGATAGTGGTTAAAACTTCTATTTTTCTTAGTAAGTAGTTGTGGGGAAAGTAATGAAATAGGGTAACTACTCAATTACCGAACACTGTCAGTTACTTAAAGAGGCATTAACTTCAACTTAAGTCATTAGGTAATCTGAATGTGGAAAATTTTGCACTACCTATCATGATTTAACACCTATTTTCTGGTGACTGTAAACAATCGGTAATTGCGTTGTTACCCTAAATAATGTATCACATTTACCTTGTCTTTATAATATGAATATTATCAAACTTAATACACATATGGAATATTCTGTAAAAATGGTAACTATGAATGCTTTATGCAATATAGTGTCCAGTTGGGTTTCCCTCTTAATCATCAGTGTTCCCGAGATAATTCTCTCACTGGGTAAATTTTCATTTTCCTAAAAATTTCTAGGCTGTCACTGTGTGTAAAAACTAGAATTCATTTGAAAATTAGCCAAGATAAAAAATTTCGTTGAAATTTTTTATTTCACAGAACATATTTTTGAGTTAGGTGTAAATTTTTTTGGCTCACTTTTGTAATTTGTTTATTTGACGTCTGCTTCATTTTTAAGGCAAACCAAATAATTTTAGTCTGAATCAAGATTGTAATATCTGTTTTTTCAAATATTTATTTTTATTTACAACTATAGTGAAGGTTTAAATCTATTAACCTTATAAAGTTACACGTAGATTATGTTATTAAAGCGAAACATATATTAAAGTAGCGCTATCTAACTGTTTCACACGAACAAATTAATGAACAAACTCTATTGTACAAATGTAAAGGCAACCATTTTAACTAATGGTGCACGGTAAGAATAATAACAGGAAAATGTATGTAAAACTACAGACTGTTGAAATATATTAGAAATACAGACTAAATAGTTATTAGTAACAAAAATCAAAGAAATCTTTAAATAAATTTGTGTTCCTACTACTATCCTATTTTCCTATATTTATTATATTATTATACTATTGGTTAAATGTTGTGTGTTATACGAGCATTTTTTCATTATCTCTGGAAAAATTTAAATTCATCAATTTTAAAGTAAGACAACTCTTTCATTTTACTTCATGTTCATCTCCTAATATCATTCTGTACTTTCAGATCCAGAGATGTCGCAATTCAAATCGTACGGACCAGATGAAAACTGCTACATGATGTGTGACAACATTCCCCACCAGGAAAAACTCCTCAACCAACAAAAAGATCATTGGTCGGGATGTCCTAGATTGTCAGAGGACGAAGAAAATAATTCCGAAGAAGGAATCAAATATTCAATCTTAGAAAACGAATGTGAAACTTCACACAATTCAACAGGGGAATCAACGGAGGGAGAGGTTCGAAGATCTTGTATTTGGTGTCATCGAAGGGGTTATGGCCATTATGAACCGATTGATCCTTGTAGTCCACCGAAGATAGTGCACCCGAAAACTAACACCAATTCCAATTGGGGATACACGAATTCCAATGAAGAAACTGAAAATTTAACTCAGGAACCTGATGATCTGGATTCAACCTCCATGTCAGATTCTTCCGACATGTTGAAAAGTGGAAATAGTAGATCTGTAGATTCATCTACACACTCGAGCTTACAAAATGATCGTTCGGCTGAAAATGGCAAGAAAAATGAGCACGATAGTCATCAATATTCAATACAAGAACAAACTTCAAATAAATATATAGATAGATCGGACATTACTTACGTTACTGATTATCAAGCAGACGATAGCAACTCTGAATATATGTATAATTATAACTACGCTGAAGAAGAAAATGTTCAAGATACTAAATTCAGTTATCGTGATTCAAATCCCAACTTAAAGAACTCATGGTATCTTGATAGGCTTCATGAAATTAATATTAAATCTCACAGTGACAACCCTAACGGATATTTTGTTCGTGATAGCAGGAATTCTAAAAAAATCACACCTTACGTCTTCTCCAAAGAAGCTATCAGCTCTCAGATGACCTCTTCAGCCTCCTCTATTTCCAGCATATGCAAGTCTCCATGGATGTTTCTTCAGAAGAATTGTCTAGATATAAGGTTTAGAGTATTTTATGTAATATTAAGCACAACACTTCACAGTAATCATTTTTACGTCATGTGCTTATGGTTCTCTATAGGTTGGTTTCTACTTAGTTACACCTTGTCTCCAGGTGAATTATTTACATTAGATTCTTCCACTAAATTCATTTGCATGATCACATCAGTTCTCTCGCTACTTCTATTTTATTGTTTCTATCAACATTATCATGATTATATTAGTTTGAAATTAGAAAATTTAACGTCTCCGAAAGGGTACACCTAGTAACAGTCATTCTATATATATAAATTTCTTTCTATACTAAATCTATCTACAATATGGGGATTCCCAAAACTATTTTTTTCTAGAAATGTATGTAAGTAGGTACTTTATAAATTTATTCTTTCCATGTAATATAATAGGTGTTAAAAGTTTAGATATTTATTAAAATCTCGTAAAGGATTTCTTAAGGAATTTTTAACTGCTTTAGAATTTTATCTACTACATGGTCTTATAATCTTCGAGCAAGATTCTAGATTTAAAAAATATACTGTTAGAACTTAGGTAAATTAAGTCGAATATGTTCACTAGATTTTATAAGAGAGTAATCATTTGAAGTGTTCGTATAAGTGCTATCATTTCATACGAGAAATTTCGAGAGGAATAGGAGAAAAGTGCCTGTTGTAAAGATATAAATGATAATGGACACCCACCTGCTTAACTGAATTATTTTCAAATTCTCTTTGAAATTGCTTTGCTGCAATGAAATGTACGAAACGGTGATATTGGGAATATAGAGAGTCTATCGAGAGAATCTTATTTCCGATTTTGAATTTCTTGAAAATGGAAATTAGTTCAATCTTCCAAATTTCCAACCATTTTGACTTGCTGAAAGCAAAAATATTACACTATCCTTCTCGTTAAATCGACCCAGATTAACAATAGCTTCATAAATTGTAAAATCAGCATAAAAAATAAGAAACTTGAAGATGAGGTACGTTAACTAGGGTCACTTGAATATTTGCAGTAGTTACCTACTTGATAGATATTTCAGAACTAAAACCAATAAAAAAACATAACCATGCTTTCGAGGGTTAAGCTTTCGAACAGTTTATCCGGTTACGATTCAGGGGAATTGGCAAAAGAGGTGATGGGCCCATCTTATCAGTTGAGTACATTACTGCAGATAACCATTGGTTAATTGACCTGCTCTCAAGTTTCTGGTTATTAATGGAGGCAAAGTAACTAAAGTATTAGATAGACGAAAATGCTTGTTTAGTTTCTCTACGACTGCTTCTTGGTAACTTTATAGCTAGTTACATGTTTAGCTAGTTGCTTGATTGATTAGTGATTTGCTTCCGCTTCGTATTTGGAGTAATATTGGATAGTTTTTAAATAGTTGAACATTCATTGTAATACGGAAATAGGTTTTTAATTTTAATCTAATGATTCAAAGTTAAAGTTTTTCTTTTAGTAAGGTTGAAAATAATCAGCAGATTACCGATAATGTTTATAGAACTGATCTTTCATTTCAATACTCATACTTTGAATTAACTAAATTAAATTAGTTTATTGATCTTTTCGAATAGAACAACAATATTCAATTCAATTTTTCTCTCAAGTAAGCCATTTATATTTTTCCCAATCATAAAATGCAATAAATTTTTCATTCCATCAGGCTAATACAAAAAATACAATTGAAAAAAACATAGAAACTAATTATCGAAATTTTTCAACTTTAGGATTTTTCTTCATTTATCGATTGTTCATTTTCAATATAACCTTATTTAAAAGTATTACTTTAATGAATAGAGGTATTTGTTGCAAAGGAATCGAATTAATGTTCAGTATTGTAGTATCTAAACTTGACAAAGAATGATGCTGGACATCCGGAGATTTTAATTAGTAAACAGTAACTCAAGTGTATGAATTATGTAGATTTTCTTAATTTAAACTCTCAGTTTTTCTATAGTGTTCCTAACTTCAAATATCTTTAAATCTGATCAGATTATATTATTGCGGGTTTTAACATTATTATACCCCACAAGAGTTGTTCTAAACATAGGTAGTTGTTGACACTTTGTCATATTTCTCCAAAATCTTCTTGCGAGTTAGTTGATACTTCAAAAACAAAAATGGTAATCGTTATATCTTACAAATTAGTAAGTTATTTATTGAAGAGTTCATGACTTTCTGCTATTTACAAAGCTATCCATAGATAATTTGCTGAATTTGCTCAAGAAATCTTCAAGAAATAATGTTTGAAAAATGTCTAAAACTAATCATTTATTACCTTCAATATTCTAAATCATAGATGGATAGAAGTTCTATATTTTCATATTATCTTCGTGTATAGTTTTTTAAAATTCTCATGTATAACCATAGTGTACAGTACCTCAGATGCTCAGAACCAAAACTATTCGAATTCTAGGTATACTTACAGTATTATGACATTTAGAAGTAATCTCAAGTCAAAGGGAAATGTCATCACAGAGAATTAACGGCAACAAACTGGAAACCCAATTAGAGAATTGCATGCATGACGTTTTTTCTCTCTAGACCAATCAGAAACCTGCAAGACTTAGCATTTATGATGTGACTCTTCTCTAAACCAATCAGAAACAGGTGCAGATCAGCGTTTATGATGCGTCTCATCTCTAGACCAATCAGGAACTGGTACTGATCAGCATTAATGATGTCTCTTCTCTAGACCAATCAGAAACCTGCAAGACTTAGCATTTATGATGTGACTCTTCTCTAAACCAATCAGAAACAAGTACAGATCAGCATTAATGATGTCTCTTCTCTTGACCAATCAGAAACAAGTACAGATCAGCGTTTATGATGTTTCTTCTCTAAACCAATAAGAAACTGCTACATATCAGCGTTTATGAAGTGTCTCATATCTAGACCAATCAGGAACAGGTAAAGATCATCGTTCATGATGTGTCTCATCTCTAGACCAATCAGGAACTGGTACAGATCAGCGTTTATGATGTCTCTTCTCTCAACCAATCCAGAAAGTCATTTTGCCACCTTGTTGCTGTATGAGTGAAGATATTACCAAGAGATTACTTCTAAGTCTTTATTACTGTGTGTACCTACCAAAGTAGCTTAAGATTCATTTGATGTTTAACCATTGATTTGAAAGATAATTATTGAATCGGTGTTAATGATAATAAATTGTTAGATATTTTTGCGCACTGTTAACGAATCTATTTGTGCACATATTAACTATTACTTCAATTGCAGTCTCTATCGAAAGATTCTATTAAAATGTTTACTATTATATGAATAAATGTAAGAGATTATTGTAGCTTTTTGAAGAAAGTAATAGTTTGCTCACAAAATATTGATAAGAAATTGCAGTTATTGTTCTCATCTCTGGAGACCAATGTTTTTTCTTCCAATTTAACGCATGAGTGGGTTTATTAAAAGGTTCTGCCAATTTTTTTCGAACGAATAGCATCTGAAAATTTACTGAATGTTCATCTTTAAATACAAGGTACTTATGGTCGATTCTGTACACGAACACTTCACCTGCTGAAAATTTTGAAAATACTTGATAAAAAACCTACAACGATAACGATTTCCTGAACTAAAATGTACATAATTTGAGAACTAATAATTTCATATGCTATTCGTTCGGAAACTTGGTTTAAACTATTTGTTAATAGACACTTTCTGAAATATTGGTGTTCTTCCTTGTTGACTGCTTATCCAAATAGTAAAGAAGTACAAAATGTTTGACTGAATATCAAAATAAAACCTATATCACCCAATATTGCTAATCTCTATTCTAAAAAATGTGTTACAGATGGAGTGTTTCTTATCCACGCATTAATAATTATATTCAAATTTTATATCTAGGGAATGAAAGAGACGAACCGATACCAAGGCTTCTACAATTCACTGATACTACTACTGCCAATAACTAATACCAGATTTTAATATACTTTTCACATAGTTTTTTCAAAGCCTATCTGTACATCTCACTGCCCCATGAAGTAAATATTACCTAAATGGTAGTTTGACACTATTTTCAGTATATACTTTACAGGCTCCTCTCCGATTGTGTTAGGCGTAGCTACGTATTATTTCCCTTAGTGGTGATGTAAATAATTAAGTGGCTTATACTTTATTATTAATAAGTCGATATATTTGTTGATTGTGCTGAGTATATGCATGCTTAAAATGTTATATTATTACTGTTGATTATTATTATAAAGAGATAAAGGTAGAAGCAATGTGAAACATTAACCTCCTTCCCGATACTGAATTTTGAGAGTTGTTACATTACAGTGTTTAATCTCACCTGCGCAATGGGCTCGAATCTTACTTCTGCGCATGATGCTCTGATGACGTCAGATTTTGTACCTAACTCAACACTCCCGCTTACGTATCCATTAATATGTAATAAATAAGAGTTTTCATACAAATACTGTATTATTTTTCGATAATAGAGTGAACAATAATATATAATAACGGGATATTGAAAAGAAAAGCATTTTGAAATATAGAATTTTACTTAATTTTATTTATTTGCTCTGTATCCCATAGTGGAATTGTTAATTAATAATTGTGATAAATCTGACATTTTTATTGAAAATAGAAAATGGGTAATTAAAAGACCTTTTAAATAATATTGAAAGAAAAAACTGTTACAACATAATAGTATTTAAGAACCAGAAATTCAGAATTAATAGAAATCTTCCAATGAATGTTTTGAATTTTAGCTGTTTGATATTTAATTGATATCTATTTCAATTGTTTATATTAAAATCTTATTAACATTTTATAATAGACTAGTTTTGACTTTTAAATCTCTTCTATTTGGTATTTAGATCGTGATAGTGATAGCATGGAATGAATATTTTAAAGATATAATACATTAAATAAACACAGTCACAGGATAAAGGGACAATTGCAAGAATTAAACGTACCGGATGAAAATTTTAATATCACTAAAAAAAACATATTATAATGTATATTTTATTTATATTTAATGGTCCTATTTTAATGGTCTTATTTCGATATGTTTTTTTAATAATTACCTATTTTCAACCGGTATTTAGTTTTGGTAAATGGGTCTTTAACCTTTATGTTTGTAATTCCATTAACCAGGGAGAGGGTTATCTCGGGGCTTCAACCCTTTGGGTCCTCATGGCTAATCCACATGTCAAATTAAAAAATTATTCAAATCAACAGATTAATGTAGGTAAGCTCCGAGTTATCGAACGGTGACACATTTTCGCACATGGGATGAGATATTATTTAAATAAATATTTTTTAATTTTTATTTTTATATCGTATCGGTGGAACCCGCAAGTATCATGGATACCAATTGAAATAAAAGTTAGATAAACATTATTAAGAAATTTTTTCTCTCGTATTCGAAAATGTGGAACCGGTCGATAATTTAGATCTTAACCTATCCGTACTAAATGAATTTCACCAAAATCAATTTTTCCTAAATTTAAATTTCGGATCAAAAGGGTTAGAAGATTAAGAGGCGATCCCCTCTTAATCTTCTATGCCCCCCCCATAACCTTCTCTTTGACCATTATGTTCAAGATTCAAATCATACATAGGAAATTTTTCGACTTATTTTCCAGTTCTAAATGTTAATTTCCTTTTTCGATATTTCAGGATTTTCTTTTTGCAATAATGGATGCTTTTTAAAAATTCTAGGAATTTATTTTTAATATAATTATCGCACTGACAATATCATCGTAAGTCAGATGTGCGATTCATTTTTATTTAAAATTCTATTTAAAATTAAAAAGTCTAACAATTACATGTATGTACTATGCGCACAAGATGTTGGGGTATATATAACTATTATCAATGAATTTATCACATATAGTTCAGAAAAGATAATTTAGTATAGAAAATGATTTTGGTTTCCTGTGGAATAATTAAACAATTTTTTTACCTCATTTATTTAAACCGACATTTTTTTTTTGTTAAAGTGGAATAAAATATTTTTTCAGAAAATGTAATTAAATCTTTTGTACATAATTTTTACATAATTTATATTGATGTTGTATTTTTTTGAAAATTTCATTTTGATTTGTTTTTGATATTACTTTAAAAAATTATTTCGAATGAACCTTATCTATTAAACTATAAAAATGATTAAATTTCATACTTTGAATTGGTTTTCCATGACAAAAATACCGATTCATATTAAATTCTTTTATAATACAAAATCGGTACGATAATTGATTGCATCACCTATCATTCTTTAATTTATCGGTATATTGAAGTTATAATCATGATCAATTTTTCATTTTTTTAAATATAGCATTTAATTAATTTTGATGATTTAAAATAATATCAAAGTCTAGAGTAAGAATTCAAAGACATTTATAAATATCGTCATATATCGTCATCGGGGTGACGGTGACTAATCAAAATTATCGTTAATTAGTTTCTCGAGTGTATATATATACATATAATATACATTGGTATGAGAGCTGCGTGTGTATGTGTATTATATACATTATAATAGGAATGTATCTATATTACGTATAGTTGAAAATAAATTCAGGTGAGATGAGGTACGATATTAATTATCGTAACGATAATTAATATAGTTACGATAATTACTACCGGTAATTAATATCGTTACGATAATCATTTTAGATAATTAATATCGTTACGATATAATTATTATCGTTACGATATAATTATTATCGTTACGATAACTATTTTCGATAATTAATGCTGTTACGATACTAATCATAGAAAATTAATATCGTTACGATAAATATTATCGTTACGATAATTATTATCGTAAATTAATATCGTTACGATAACTATCATCGATAATTAATATCTTTACGATAATTATTGTCGATAATTACCATCGTTACGATAATTATTATCGATAATTAATATCCTAACGATAACTATTATCGATAATTTATATCGTTACAATAATTATCATCGTTACGATAATTATTATCGATAATTAATATCCTAACGATAATTATTATCGATAATTTATATCGTTACCATAATTATCATCGTTACGATAATTATTATCGATAATTAATATCCTAACGATAATTATTATCGATAATTTATATCGTTACAATAATTACCATCGTTACGATAATTATTATCGGTGAAAAAAAAACACTGCCAAAAACAGAAGAAGGATTGCAAACGTTCACTAATTTTGCAATTCAAAAACTAGCTACCTAGTTTTATCATGGTATTACCTATTTCAAGTGTTAACATTTACATTATAAATTACTGTGTTCTTATATGCATTAATTAAGCATTTTCATTAACCTATTTGAAGAAGCTTTTAATTTAAAGAAGATGTTCTATTATAGCATTAATTTCCTCTCGTCGCCTGGTGTATTAAATCAAGTTTATTAAATCGAGTTAATTTGGGATAGCGACTTTGTACATAGAGGCTACTCTTCTCTACCGGATAAATACATTGAAAATATGTGTTGTTATTATTTAGGTTGAGATATTGAAATAATAAAGACCATTTGAAATACTGTCATCTTTTATTTATTCTGCTGTGATGTTAGTTCATAGGCTAGAAGGATTTATTCCTGGGATAGTAAGGGATTCTAGGCTAGAGGGATTTATTCCTGGGATACTAAGGGAGTATTCCAGGCTAGAGGGATTTATTCCTGGGATATTAATGGAGTATTTCAAGCAAGAAAGAGTTGTTCCTGGGATATTAAGGGAGTATCCCAGGCAAGAAGGATTTATTCCTGGGATATTAAGGGAGAATTCCAGGCTAGAAGGATTTATTCTTTGGATAGTAAAGGAGTATCCCAGGCTAGAAGGATTTATTCCTTGGATAGTAAAGGAGTATCCCAGGCAAGAAGGATGTATTACTGGGATATTCCCTAAATATCCCAGGAATAAATCATTCATGCCTGGGAAAGAGTACGTTCAATTTTCAAGTGATATATTAAAATACAACATATGACAGCTAATAATTAATTTCTTCATGACATGAAATATATATAGAAATAAAAGGATGTACAACTTTTTCGTCGTTTCCTTTGTGCTGCACTTCATAAATTTAGAAATATTTTGATTGATATCAAAGTTTTTCCAGAAAAATGGTGTTTAGATCCGATTATTTGAAAATTCACAAAATGTCTTCCTAACTTCGTAAAAAAATGAAATAATTAATCAAAATAGAAACATATACACTATATTAACTAATAAACCTTCTCTAGAATTATAATAATGAATATTACATGCAGATGCAAGAACGTTTTTACAGAGAAACGTTTATGGCAATTCAACAACATGGCGACAATGACTGGCGAAAAATGACTCAACTTTTCATCACTAGATGGCATTTTTAAATAGAACGAAATTTCCTTTTCTTTAGATGAAATATTGTCTCATGTGACAAAATTAATCATACTGATTCCATTAAAAAAACATGCTAATGATAATAATGGTAATATTTATTGGTAAACAAAATACAATGTAAATATGAACACAAGCCTATATAATAGTAAAAAATACTTTCAGGCAAGATTTAAAAAAAATAATATAAAACTAAATCTTTATTTCGGGAAATCATCAAATTTCTAAACAGGAAAAAATAAATAACAATTGCTGTGAACAATAAAAAATCAAAGACAGGACTAAGAAAACACACAAAAAAAATCTACCGTAAAACGTAAAATACACATCAAATAACGGTAGGTATAAATTAACAGTACAAAGGAAACAAGAGAATAAACAAGTTTAAGCATAGACCATTCGATTATCGGAATTTGCTAGATAACATTCTATTCTATTCACAGTATGATTTAATATTTTTGTTACTATTAATATGAATAAATCATTTTATTCGCTCACTATTTTGTTTATATTATTTACACTTTTTAGTATTTGTATTGACTGCAAATAGACATTGTATGAAATAATCTATATTTCTGATATCCATTCCAAACAATAGAATTGGGACTGGGAATGTCCGACGAAAGATGATGGAGTGAAAATGTTTTAAATTTATCATAATTTCCGATAGATTAATCCTTTAAGCTTGAATATTGTCATTTTTTTTATCATTGATTATCTTTTTATCATTGATTATCTTTTTATCATTGATTATCTTTTTATCATTGATTATCTTTTTATCATTGATTATCATTTTTATCATCGATTATCTTTTTTATCATCGATTATCATTTTTATCATCGATTATCTTTTTTATCATCGATTATCTTTTTTATCATCGATTATCTTTATCATCGATTATCTTTTTATCATCGATTATCTTTATCATCGATTATCTTTTTATCATTTATTATCTTTTTTAACATTAATTATAATTTTTATCGTTGATTAACATTTTATCATTGATTATATCATTTTTATTATTGATTATCTTTTTTATCATTGATTATAATTTCTATCATTAATTATCTTTTTATCGTTGATTATCTTTTTTATCATTGATTATCTTTTTTATCGTTGATTATCTTTTTTATCTTTGATTATCTTTTCATCGTCATTTATCATTTTACTATTAATCATCTTTTATTATTGATTATATTCATATCGTTATTTATTATTTTTCGTCATTCACCTTTTTTATCATTTGTTATATTTATGTCGTCACTTACTCTTTTTTATCCTTTATAATATTTTTATCGTCATTTTTTATAATTTTTTAATTATCTTACCTAATTCGCAACGATAATAATTTCCTTCTGGTTCATAAAAGTACACCAAACACAGCTTACCCATTATTATCTTTCATTTATAAAACAAACAAAACAGCTGATAATTACTATAACCTGATGATCTATTTCAATTGGAGAGCAATTATATATTTCAGTGCCTCTTTTTTCTGGCACTTATAGTTAGTGTGTGAAAGGTAGTTGTGGGGTGAGAACGTGCTGTGTGATAGAGCTCTTGTTTAACGTCGCGTAAAATAATGTTGTACAATAAATTGAAGTAATTTAATTTTATAGAAATAATGAAGATTTTTTTTTATTTATGATTCGTAGATTTATTTTGGTGAAAATCTATTAGAAATAATTATTTAATTGATTTTTAACATTAATTTATACGTGATTCATATCAAATGATTATTATTTTGCTAAGCGTGAAAAAAAATAAAAGGATGAATTTTGTTATCAATAATTTTAAACTGAAAGAAAAAAATCCTATAAAATAAAGATTTTTTCAATTACTGAACTTTATTCATTTTAAATAAGTTAAATAATTATAACAAAAATATATAAAATGATAGTGATTTATTTCATAGTTTGTTAAACAATTATTATTTTTTAATTGTACTGATTTATTTATTCTTTCATCCCTAACTATTTAAATTATAATCATCAATTAATTCATGGATATGAAATTAAATTGGAAAGTACTAAAAAAATTTTTAAATTAATTTTTATGTATATTCATTCATTAATTCATTGTTACTGTTATCATTTATAATATGATGAAAAGACTGTACTGTATACCACTGTAATAAAATGATTTTATATCGATATTATAGATATAAATAATTAAAAACAATATATAGCTATAATTAATCAGTTTTATTAATATTATTTTAATAACAAAATTAGTACTTATACAAACGGCAATATGACATCATTAAAATTAAATTAAAATGACGTGTCATTTTTCCTATAATCATTTTTTCTCCCTGATGATGTTCAATTTATGTAATAATTATCATTCCTTGCTCCGCTTTTACTCCAATATTTTCAACGGAATAAAATAGAATATGATTTAGTTATAGAAACCATTTATTAAACTGATATCAGAATAATTTCATATCCATGCTATCAGCTGCTTGCCAAGCGTATTATTAGGTAAGTGCAGACAGAACTTGTGCGGACAATTCGTCGGGAGGGGGTGAGGGGCAATTCGTGTCGGACAATTCGTCGCGAAAATTTCGTCGCCGACAGTTGAATATATATTTGAAAAAATATATTTTTGCAGTATATTTTATTTATATATTTTTTTAATAATAATATATTAATTCAACACAATTTTTTCTAACAATATTTGAATTTCATCAAATTACATCCAAAGATTTTAAGTTGGTTTGATCTGAGGTTTTTAGATTTGTTTAAATTACTCGTACCAAGTCTTGATACTATATTATTAATTAATAGTTTTTAAGTATTCAAAATATGGAATAATTTATTTTAAAATTGCGAATAATTATTTATTTCAAAGTAATGAAACTTTATCAATTCATCAGAACAATCTTTGATATTGTAGATACCAAATATCATTTATTATTTGGAAAAATTGATTTTTTTTTAAATTTGACGAATTTCCTGTAAAAATGAGATATAAAAATTGAGTAATAATATGAAAATAGTGCGAAAGGGAAAACATGTCTACGAATATTATTGTCCTAGCACACAGACAGAAGCCTCTTTTTATAGTATTGTACAGGGTGACCCACAAAAAGTGTACCCATCTTAGCATTAATATGAATATCGTATTTATAAGTAGTTGAAAAATGAGTTGAAGTAAATTTTAAAATTATATTTTTTTCAGGTATCCATTCTACCACCGTCATTGCTTAAGATTGTACGTGTACGATACCAACATTAATTCAAACTTGGGTACACTATTTCGTGAGTCACCCTGTACATTAGATATTGATTGTTTACATATCCATTGACAAAGAAGGCTCTGAAAACTTTGGTATTTTTTTTGTATTCTATCGAAGCCTATTGTCTAAACGTAATATCTTATTTTGAATTCTATTCATAAAATTGATATCGTTACTATAAAATTATAAATGAATAGAATTAGAACTGCAATGCATATAATGCATATATCATTACGTGACTAATTATTATAGCAATTTATGAGTCACTTAATATTCATTTCCTGAATCCGAATAAGTACTGATAATCATAATAACTACACTTTTTCTCTGATAGTACATCATCTCAGTGACTCTTTTCTCTGATAGTACATCATCACAGTGACTCTTTTCTCTGATAGTACACCATCACAGTGACTCTTTTCTCTGATAGTACATCATCACAGTGACTCTTTTCTCTGATAGTATATCATCACAGAAACTCTTTTCTCTGATAGTACATCATCACAGTGACTTTTTTCTCTGATAGTACATCTTCACAGTGACTCGATCTTTTCTCTGATAGTACATCATCACAGCGACTTTTTTCTCTGATAGTACATCATCACAGTGACTCTTTTCTCTGATAATACATCATCACAGTGACTCTTTTCTCTGATAGTACATCATCACAGTGACTCTTTTCTCTGATAGTACATCATCACAGTGACTCTTTTCTCTGATAGTAGATCATCACAGTGACTCTTTTCTCTGATAGTACATCATCACAGTGACTCTTTTCTCTGATAGTACATCATCACAGTGACTATTTTCTCTGATAGTACATCATCACAGTGACTCTTTTCTCTGATAGTACATCATTCCAGTGACTCTTTTCTCTGATAGTACATCATCACAGTGACTCTTTTCTCTGATAGTACATCATAACAGTGACTATTTTCTCTGATAGTACATCATCACAGTGACTCTTTTCTCTGATAGTACATCATCACAATGACTCTTTTCTCCGATAGTATATCATCACAATGACTCTTTTCTCTGATAGTACATCATCACAGTGACTCTTTCTCTGATAGTACATCATCACATTGACTCTTTTCTCTGATAGTACACCATCACAGTGACTTTTTTCTCTGATAGTACATCATCACAGTGACTCTTTTCTCTGATAGTACAAACACTATCAAAATTAAATCTCATTATTTTGTATCAAATCAAAATCGACGGATTTATACTTCAAAATGAAAAATCACAATATTTTGATTTAAAAATCCACATATTTTAGGCTAAAAATCCACAGTTTTATGGGAATAATCGACATAGATTTTCCCCACAGATCGCACTCTATTTTAGCACAAGTGTTTTGTTTAAAGATAATTACTATGTGATACGTGGAATAATTTGCAAAGTATGACAAC
>CANNZV010005157.1:0-30543 GCA_947561585.1 Caprella mutica | reverse complement strand
CAGAACTCCGGGCCTTTGGGGGACGGAAGAGTCAGTCCGAACTGTTGAATGGTTTACTGAGGGGGTATGACGTGAATGAGTGGCCTCATTCTCTCTATGGAAGTGAGTAGTACTTGTAGATTGGTAGTAAAATAAGCACAAGAAAGAGTTAAAACAACCACCAATAGTTGTGAATAAAGTGCACAGTGAAGAGTTAAAACAACCACCAATAGTTGTGAATAAAGTGCACAGTGAAGAGTTTAAAACAACCACCAATAGTTGTAAATAAAGTGCACAGTGAAGAGTTAAAACAAGCACCAATAGTTGTAAATAAAGTGCACATTGAAGAGTTAAAACAACCACCAATAGTTGTAAATAAAGTGCACAGTGAAGAGTTAAAACAACCACCAATAGTTGTGAATAAAGTGCACAGTGAAGAGTTAAAACAACCACCAATAGTTGTAAATAAAGTGCACAGTGAAGAGTTAAAACAACCTTCAATAGTTGTAAATAAAGTGCAAAGTGAAGAGTTAAAACAACCTTCAATAGTTGTAAATAAAGTGCAAAGTGAAGAGTTAAAACAACCTTCAATAGTTGTAAATAAAGTGCAAAGTGAAGAGTTAAAACAACCACCAATAATTGTAAATAAAGTGCACATTGAAGAGTTAAAACAACCATCAATAGTTGTAAATAAAAAGCACACTGTAGGGTTAAAACAACCACCAATAGTTGTAAATAAAGTGCACAATAAAGGGTTAAAACAACCACCAATAGTTGTAAATAAAGTGCACATTGAATAGTTAAAACAACCACCAATAGTTGTTAGTTGTTTTTATCCTATTTTAGTGTGTTTATATTTTAGCCATTGTCAGTTGTTTTAAAACAACTTAAACTCAACCTAAATAAAACAGGAAGAAAACTCTTAACTGAATAAAAATCTAATTTTATTATGGTGAACTAAATGAAAAACAATTCGAAATGAAATTCTTTTATTTAATTAGAAATAGTTAGCAATGGAATTGTTTTTAATAAATTATTTATTTTACAGAGCGTACAGACGTTCATGTTCAGATGTACATAAACTCATTTGGAAGCTTGAACGCTGCTAGTATGGTGAGTTAAGTGTGAGTGAAGTGAGTGAAGTGTGAGTGAAGTGTGAGGGAAGAGGGAGTGTAGTGAGTGAAGAGTGAGTGAAGAGTGAGTGAAGTGTGAGTGAAGTGTGAGTGAAGAGTGAGTGAAGTGTGAGTGAAGAGTGAGTGAAGTGTGAGTGAAGTGTGAGTGAAGTGTGAGTGAAGTGTGAGTGAAGTGTGAGTGAAGTGTGAGTGAAGTGTGAGTGAAGAATGAGTGAAGTGTGAGTGAAGTGTGAGTGAAGTGTGAGTGAAGAGTGAGTGAAGTGTGAGTGAAGAGTGAGTGGAGTGTGAGTGAAGTGTGAGTGAAGTGTGAGTGAAGAGTGAGTGAAGTGTGAGTGAAGTGTGAGTGAAGTGTGAGTGAAGAGTGAGTGAAGTGTGAGTGAAGAGTGAGTGAAGTGTGAGTGAAGTGTGAGTGAAGTGTGAGTGAAGTGTGAGTGAAGTGTGAGTGAAGTGTGAGTGAAGTGTGAGTGAAGAGTGAAGTTATTTTGTTCATATAAAGTTTAAAACTTATTCAAATTTTATAATTTTGATTCATGATTTATATTATTGTTTTATTTTTCTCTTACAAAGGACTTCAGAGTCGATATGTTTTTGAAACAAAGATGGCAGGACCCAAGACTGGCTTACAGTGACAAGAGGAAGTACATTACTGTCAAAGATATCGATGTAAGTAGATAATGTAGGTATAGATATATCCAAAATTCAATATATCGTCGAAATGACGAAATATTGCTTCAAAATACTCGTATTGAATTTTGAATGGTGAATTTTCCCATTACTTTGACTCTCAAAAAATGTAATTCACATTATCTTAAATTTCAATCAATAACTATATTATTCTACATATACTCATTCTGTATGAATAAACAAACTTCAACAGAGTATGTTTCTTCTAACGTCAACGATTATCAGGTCATTTAACTTCACTAAGTATTTCCTAATAGTTTTAGTTGTTTCATGTAACCCATACCCTTTTTCTCTCATTTCTATTTTAGTTTATTCAACTTTACTTATTTCTCACGAATACTGAGAATTTGAACCATTTAAGCATTATATTTACTAAATTCTTAACGACAAATTAGTAGTGTTAATAGGTATGAATTGCACATTAATTTAAGGTACTTACGCGCCACACTCTATTTAGATGCTTTAACTCATGTATTGGCAGCCGCAAGCAAATGAGAAAAAGAACAATAATGTTCTTTCTGAAGCTTCCTCGATTGAGAGGCTTAACTGATGCTAGTATTTAAACTAAAGAAACACCTGCTTGTTCTTTTTATGTAGTGATATTGGGGTAATTGTCTGTTAAACTGATTTTCTAACACTTTAAACAGAATAGGGTTCTTTTAAAAACTCTAAAATAGCATAAATTCATGAAAAAAATGAGTATTTGTCTTTTTGGTTTCATTAAAATTTCATTATAAATGATAGTTTCAATATTTGGAGTAAAGAAACAATTTATAACAAATAACAGTTTCATAATTATATTCTATTTTTGATTAAATTAACATAATTGAACTTTTCAGTAGGCTCAGGATATAAAATAAACTTTTTGCGAAAGAGCACGCTATACAAGATTTAAATAATGACAATAAAAGATCTGACGGAAAAGGTTCAAACTCAACGGATTGTTCATCTTGTAAGGTTTAGCAGACTCAGCGTTGACAATATTCTATTAAACTCAAGCTTTCAAATCGATATCCAATTCATCATCAGGAGAAGTCCATATATTAAAAACAAAATCCAATGCCTAATGTGATCACCTGAAGTAAATAACACTATTTACTTCAGGTGATCATATTAGGCATTGGTTTTTCTTTTTAATTTATGTACTTCTCCTGATGATGAATTGGATATCGATTTGAAAGCTAGAGTTTAATAAAATATTGTCAACGCTGAGTCTGCTAAACCTTACAAAATAAAAGATCTATAAAATTCACCATAAAAATTTCTCTAAGGTTAATCTTCGTCAAACTTTCAGATGCAAAAGAAATTTTGGACTCCGGACTCCTACTTCGACAACGTGAAATCTGCAGAGATTCACAAAGTAACGATGCCTAACATTATGATGCGGATTGATAAAAGTGGGGAAGTTCTGTACAGTGTCAGGTAAGGTCCTAAGGTGTAATTAGAACCTACTTCTGCATCCATGAACAAGGTCACCTACGGTGGTAGGTGACTTCGTTCATGGAGCTACTTTCCTTTCTGACTACTTCTTCCAGAGTCTTGCATTTAATTTTCTTTTGGCGTCAGCGATATGACCTTTGAAAAAATAAGTAGAACCTACTTTATTATTTACACTTTATAATTCAATCAACCAAGAATTTGTCTATTTTTGTTATAAACTTAATCGATTTTTATAATCTTCATCTAAAGTCAGATAGCGCCCCACAACTAAATTGTATACTAGACCTAATTTTTGATGTGTTCTCCTAGCCAATTCCTAACACTACCACTAATCTCAGCGTGTGCTGTTTTCTAACCAGGTTAACTGCAGATTTATCCTGCAATCTGAAGCTCGGAGATTATCCTTTCGATGTGCAAACATGTGGAATTGACCTGAGACCTCGTGAGTTGTGACACTGGCTAACTTCTTGCTTGCTTTAGCTCTTAACCAAACTTTGTACATTGAATAACCAGTGTGATTCTGCTTTAATGACAACAGTATGTTAACTAAACTATTTGGTAATTTAATCAGCTTTCGGGGTTTAAATTTCATTGGTCTTCTTCATTAAATTGAAGAATATAAAAGATTCTTGAAATAAATATTTGAAATATATATTTGAAACTTCTAATATATATGCTAAAATGTGAATTACGCTTTCTTTTCTCTATTATCTATATTATTATTTACCTTTTTTAGTTTCCCAATATTGACTTTTATTGTTACTTGCACTTTTCTATACACCTTCTTCTAGGATTTTGCTAAATGGGCTTTCATGTGCCCTCTTCTAGATTGCATTCTTATCTTTTTGTTCTTTATACTTCTTCATACCTTCTCCTAGGTTCCAAATAGATATGCATTGCTACAAACACTTTCATGCACCCTGTTTTTGGTTGCAAACTTATCTTTCTTGTTCTTTACACCTTAGGTTCTAGGTGCTAAATTGATTTCTTATGTTACATGTACTTTCACACACCTTCTTGTAGGTTACAATTTTATTTCTTATTCATGGCCATTTTAATCACCATCTACTAGGCTCCCATCTTATTTTACTGTTTTTCATGCACTTTCACGCACCCTCTTCTAGGTTCTCAACTGATATGTATTGCTACATGCACTTTCACGCACCCTCTTCTACGTTCTTAACTGATATGTATTGCTACATGCACTTTCACGCACCCTCTTCTAGGTTCTCAACTGATATGTATTGCTACATGCACTTTCACGAACCCTCTTCTAGGTTCTAAACTGATATGTATTGCTACATGCACTTTCACGCACCCTCTTCTAGGTTCTAAACTGATATGTATTGCTACATGCACTTTCACGCACCCTCTTCTAGGTTCTAAACTGATATGTATTGCTACATGCACTTTCACGCACCCTCTTCTAGGTTCTAAACTGATATGTATTGCTACATGCACTTTCACGCACCCTCTTCTAGGTTCTAAACTGATATTTATTGCTACATGCACTTTCACGCACTCTCTTCTAGGTTCCAAACCGAACTCTCTTGCTACATGGACTTCAGAGATTTCCCTTTCGACACGCAGCACTGCGAGATAGGATTGGCAGGATGTAAGTTCGTTTGTACTTTAATTTCCCCCTGCTATAAATTTGCTTGCACTACTTCTGATAAATATAGCTTTACATTGATTATTATATGTGTATATACAAGTAATTTGTTAGACAAAATTAATATGCAATATTCAAACCCGAGTTATCCTACGTCAATATCTATACGATGTTGGGCCTCAGGTAAAGTAAAAAATAGTCAATTCACCAAGATGATATAACATTAATAATGATATATGTTTCAGTTGCCAGTACATCCGATATGGTTGTCTACCATTGGGTTGACGAGCAGCCAATTGAACTTCCTGAGAGTTTGGAGGTAGCCCAGTTCGATATCATTGAGAACAGGACTGCCGAAACGACATTAGATTTCAGCACCGGTTAGTGAACAGAATGAAATATATTTATGATTCGAATTCTATATTCTAAAGAATATTTAATATCATATCATGTAAAGGATCTGACTATTACATGAAAAAGGCTGAGGAGATCTGATTTTTTCGAGGGCCAAAATAGGTGAAATTTATTCATTTTGTAACTATAATCTAATTGTTATGAAAACTGATTTAGTTTTCCGTTTTGTATCAACACTGAGAAAAAAATACGAGTCAGCCTGACTCATCGCTTGAGTCAAGGCTGCAAAACTCCAATATTGTAGGATTTTCTTCTTGATTGACTCTACCCGAAAGAATCTGACTATGAATTAGGAGTCAATATGACTCTTGTTTTCGAGTAAAATACTAGGATAAGTTTAAATTGACTAACATTTTTGAGCCAGTTTTGGAACAAACTGAAAAGTCAAATTTTGAGTCAATTGATTCTATTTTTTTCAGTGTACTAAGGCTCTCTTCTACATATGTCCTCAACTTTTTCTCCAATAAATAGACTCTTTTATAGAAAAAATATATGAGGTAAAGAGAAAACTTAAAAGAGAGTATCTATTTTACTCAGAGAATATAAAATATTTAAATTTATTAAATAAGAGTAAATCTTTTTATGTCCCTTTTTCTTGAAGTGTAGTAATGATGAAAAAAAAATTATTATTCATATGAAATATTCGTACATTAGAATGTGTAATTAATTTTACCTTATTAAGTCAATATTTAGAATAAAATTAACATGGAATTCTATTTAACTTTCAACGACCTAACTGTAACATTTATTCCAATCGGAAATTTAAAACCTATACTCTTTCATTAACACTAAAAAATATCACCAGGTAACTACAGTGGCCTCATCGTTCGTTTCACTCTAAGAAGACAAAATGGATACCACGTTCTACAGACCTACGTGCCGACTATCCTCATCGTGAGCATCTCCTGGGTGTCCTTCTGGTTAGACCCCAATGCTGTCCCTGGGAGGGTTACCCTCGGTGTGACAACCCTACTTACCCTCACTACTCTTGCTACTGGTGTGAGACAAGGTTTACCTCCTGTGTCATACGTCAAAGTAAGTCAAGATAAGATTTCAGGAGTTTAGAATATTCTTATCAACATTGAATACACAGAATTTAGTGATTAGACATCTATTAGGTGAAGTGAAGTCCTCTATAGTGAATGACTTAGGATGTAGACTATACAGTAAACAGATTTTCTCTAGTCTGCGATAGATAGCTTTTAGATTTTAGAAAACTAAAAGCTTTTTTATGGCAAACTAATGCAATATTTTCACTATAAGTATAGAGGCTTCATCCCAACATATTCACTATAGAGGAGTTTTACAGTCTTATTAACCACCACTCCCTCACCAGGCTATAGATGTGTGGGTTGGCTTCTGCATGATAATGGTGTTCAGCGCTCTGATAGAGTTCACCATCTCCAACTGGCTGGCAAACAAGAAAGTTCCTCCGCAGTACAACATCATGAAACTAGCAGCTTGCGTGAGTCACTAATTATAATTGACCATATCTAATTATTTAAACTGGTAGTTAATGTAGCGTGATGAAAAAAATTCCAATATTGTAAAGCTTATAGAAATAAGAGGGTATTTTTTAGATTAACTGATTTCATTTGGTCCTTTTATTTCTGTCTGTACTTAATTGTAGTACATTGATATTACTTAATTTAAAGTTTAGATAAATATCCATTTAATTCAAAATATTCATGATGAATTGAACAGCAAAGACATATATAACAAATAATTGAAGAGTAAATATAACATTTTGGAAATTTATTTTGGGTGAATGATCTCACTACAACTTAAGGGCCGTACACACGTAGGGTTTTTAAGTCTTTCCACCAGACTTTTTGATAAGCTCCTCCTACTTTTTCCACAAGAATATAGGAAAAAACGATTTAAAAATTATTTTTCTTAGTTGGTATCCATGAATACCAAAAAAAAAAAAAATTTATTATATCGTTTTTTCTTATATTCTCGTGGAAAAAGTAGGAGGAGCTTAGCAAAAAGTCTGGTGGAAAGACTTAAAAAACCCTACGTGTGTACGGCCCTTTAGTTTCCTTTACTCATGAATTGATCCTTTAACCCAAATTAAAGTTCAATTATTTGCTCTTTCTTCTTCTTGAGCTGCAATGTGCCTATAGTTGCAGGGCTCAGACGCGTACATTGGTAATGCTGAGGCATTTGATGATAAGGAGGGGTGGGGTGGAGTGGGGGCTGGTGCTTCATCGTCTGGACAAAAGGCAATGAAATGTGTTCACTAACTGAATGTGTTAACTAGATTGTGTTCACTAGATTGTGTTCACTAGAATGGGTTCACTAGATGTGTTCACTAGAATGTGTTCACTAACTGAATGTGTTCACTAACTGAATGTGTTCACTAACTGAATGTGTTCACTAACTGAAAGTGTTCACTAACTGAAAGTGTTCACTAGAATGTGTTCACTAACTGAAAGTGTTCACTAACTGAAAGTGTTCACAAGAATGTGTTCACTAGATTGTGTTCACTAACTGAATGTGTTCACTAGATTGTGTTCACTAACTGAATGTGTTCACTAGATTGTGTTCACTAACTGAATGTGTTAACTAGATTGTGTTCACTAACTGAATGTGTTCACTAGATTGCGTTCACTAACTGAATGTGTTCCTTAACTGAATGTGTTCACTAGACTGTGTTCACTAGACTGCGTTCACTAACTGAAAGTGTTCACTGGATGTGTTCACTAACTGAATGTGTTAACTAGATTGTGTTCACTAGACTGCGTTCACTAACTGAAAGTGTTCACTGGATGTGTTCACTATCTGATTGTGTTCACTAACTGATAGTGTTCACTAACTGAATGTGTTCACTAACTGAATGTGTTCACTAACTGATTGTGTTCACTAGAATGTGTTCACTAGATGTATTCACTAACTGAATGTTTTCACTAGACTGTGTTCACTAGACTGTGTTCACTAGACTGTGTTCATTAACTGAATGTGTTCACTAACTGAATGTGTTCACTAACTGAATGTGTTCACTAGAATGTGTTCACTAGACTGTGTTCACTAGACTGTGTTCATTAACTGAATGTGTTCACTAACTGAATGTGTTCACTAGACTGTGTTCATTAACTGAATGTGTTCACTAACTGAATGTGTTCACTAACTGAATGTGTTCACTAACTGTATTTAATTTTTTCCCACTACAGTATTTAATGAATTGTTTGAAAATTTAGTTTTTCATGATGGTTTCTCTAAGTAGTTAGTGACTCTGTCTGCATTATCGCTCAAAGAGGAATCGAGATCATCCTTATAATTTGCTATTGGCAATCATATAATCATTAACATCTCGAAAAAAAGATACTAAAAGATCTTTCTGTGAAAAGACACACATTGAAATTTATAAGGGAAGAAACGGGAGAAAAATACTGTTAATACATTATACAATTTAAACTATCTTTACAATATAAATTCACAATAAGAATCTGTTCAAATTACCCATCAACTCTAATACTCTCCCCTCTAACAGGTGCAACAAATACCCACAGCAGTTGCGAACATCAAACCCAAGCCCAAGACATACGTGAGTGAGGCCAGATCTCTGGACAGAGTCTGCAGGGTTCTTTTCCCCGCTACCTTCTTCCTCTTCAACGTCTTCTACTGGCCCTACTATAATCTCATACAGTACGGAAAACTGAAGTTCTACAATTTTATTTGAGGTGAATGTTTATATATATATATATATATATATATATTGGATGAATTGAACACGGTAACCCAGGTAACTATGGTTCTTTAGAAAATATTGGCCCAATATTGTAACAACATTCTCTCAATATAGTTAGAACATTTCCTCAATATTGTTATAATATTGAATCAATATTGTAATAACATTGCTCCAAAATTGTTACAACATTGCCTCAATATTGTTCCAACATTGCTCCAATATTGTTATAACTATTTCCAATATTGTTACTAACATTGCTTCAATATTGTTACAACATTGCTCGAATATTGTTATAACATTGCTCCAATATTGTTACAACATTGCTCCAATATTGTTACAACATTGCTCCAATATTGTTACAACATTGCCCCAACATTGTTACAACATTGCTCCGATATTGTTACAACGGAAGATGATTTTTCTTAACAATATTTTGCAACTATTCAAAATATGTCCAATTTAGAACGTATATCTTAGATACAAAAAAAGATTATATAATAAATATTAAATAATATATATTATATACTTCCTTATATGATCGAAAATGGGGAACAGTCCGATAATTTGGAACTAACCCTAACGAATTTTTAAGGAATTGAAGTGAAATAGTATTCTTATTTTAAAGAAAATTATATAAAAATTATTCAAATATTAGGTTGATTATAATATCAGCCTTAAATTTATTTATAATTTTTTTTTCCGTTATTAATTATATTTAATAATAGTATAGAATTCATATAATATTGTTGTATATAATATTTCCAGCTTTGAATTTACGTGATTAATTTAAATTATTTTATAAAAGTTATACTGTAGATGCTAATTAAATGCTGGATGATAATTTCAATAGATTTTATTATTAAAAAGCACGTTAAAATACATAAGTTAAAAAGCATTTTTAAATATGTTCAATGGTATAACGTCTAACTATGGTTGTTGATGATGTCAATTTGCTCAACTAATTCATATATTTTCATTAGTAAATCTCAGCCCATTTACACTTTCTGTAGACTAAAATGATTAGTGGGCTCACTGAGAAAAAAAATACGAGTCAAATTGACTCAAAAATTTGAGTCTATCTGACTCATCCTATTATTTAACTCAAAAAAGAGAGTCATATTGATTCCCAATTCAAAGTCGGAGTGACTCAGGTAGAGTCAACCAAGAAAAAACACTCCATCCAATATTGGATTTTTGCAGCTTTGACTCAAGCGATGAGTCAGGTTGACTCACATTTTTTTCTCAGTGAGTTATCTGTAGTTGATGAAATGTTTTATTTTCTCATGATAATGTTTTTATAATATTATGTTTTCACCATGTATTAGTTCACAATATACATGTTCTGTGCAATCTGCTGCCGATTTTTTTTTTAATCCGGTAATTAGTAAAAAATCGGCACACGGTCATGAAATCTTTACCCTGTAAAAATAGCCCATTAATGTCACTATAATTTTGTATTTAGTATATCATGTCAGTTAGCCTACTAATCATCTTTTCCTCGAAATTTTATTATTTTTAATTATTCTAACCTGATGTTTTATATCCTTTATTGTTTATATTTACAGTTAAGCGAAAATAAAAGTTATATAATGATTAATAATTGTACCAATTTCTTTATATGATCGATAATGTAGAACAATTCGATATCTTAGATGATCTAAAATCTAAATATCATAAATTGAAAAGAGATCTAATCAGCATATAAAATCAGATAAAAGTTTGTAATCAATTAAATTTTGCATTTCAATTTTTTATTGTTAGTTAAAATTTTTTGATTTAAATTTAATAAATATCTTTCTAATAAATTCACCAGTCATCAATTCGTATCATTTATCACCATATTTTATTGAATTAAATTCTATTGACTTTATTCACAGTTATATATTCCTTTGTATATTTTTTTATATTTATCAACACCTATAACTAGTGTAAAGTGAATAAAAGTATATAATATAAATAATTTATATTAGTATACATAAGAAACAAAATAGTTACAAATAATAAACGGAATTGTTCATGAACTAATTATAAAATATTAATCTACAATACTTGATGACAATCTAGTGATTTAGATAATAGATAAGAGAAATTATAAGTTTAGCTCATGGTAATCATGTGATTTCAAATCATTTTGATTATCTCTTGATATCAGGAGTGATAGATCAGAGATGGTATTAGGATGTCTTAGAGGGAAACTTCACTTCAGAAGTGATATCAGCTGTGGTAGGTCTTAGGTACAGTGATCGTAAAGTTGGTGCGAGCTTAAGAAAGCGGTTTGTGGAATTAGATAAACTTCGTAACTAACTACTTTGTGATTGATATAAGTTAAAATAGTGTTTATTCATTATTGTTTTGTAGTTACTAGATAGGAGTGATACATACTGTTAGGTATCATTTTATGTTATTATCGAATTAGGATGGTAAGTACTATACAGGGTGACCCACAAAAAAGTGTACCTAACTTAGATTTAATATAAATATCGTATTTATAAGTAGTTAAAAAATGAAATGAACTTAATTTTTTTCATGTATCCATTCTACCACGTCATTGCTTTGAACGTGTACGATAATAAAATTAATTCGAACTTGGGTACATTTTTTTGTGGGTCACCCTGTATGGAACTATGCAAAGTATGGAACATTTCTCCAAAATTTTCTGAAACAAATCTTAGTTTAAATTTAGACAATTTTGATATTTGATGAATTTCTTGAATTAATTCTTATAAATGGATGATTACAGAACGAAATTCAGTCCAAATAATTAAATCTGTTGAGAGTATCTCTATCTCGAATTATAATCTCTGAGAGTCACGAGACACGTTATGCAGAGTGGCTGTTAGGTACCATGTTATGCTTGAATCTAAATAGGTTGGTATGCAATAATTTGTAAATATATGTATATTAAACCATCCTATTTGTATATTAACAGAATACTAAGTTCTTGACTTAAAATACAAAGAACCACTCATCAAACACCATTAAAACCAAAAATAATAAATAACTATTACAGTAATTTGATAACGTGTGTTGTATGCATAAATGTCTATTTCTATCTTCCTATGTAATGAAATTGATGATCATAACGTGATTAAATAACAACACTCATATGTTCGCATTGAATATCTGTATACAGTGATATACGCTAAAAGAATGGAAACTTTGAGAAAAAGTTTCAAATAATAGTATTTAAATATAAAAAATAATTTAAAATTGTCTTTTCAAAATGCAGCTACAATTTGTTAATGTTTTTTTATTTTACTTTACTAATGATATATCATCAAGAACTAATAGTACAATATATTAATCCAATATTATTATTAATTGATTTAATGCTACAGATGCTATACTATATTTATACCCATTAATATTATCATTTATAATGCGACAATGAATAAAGGAGGTATATCAATGGATTCTATATTATCCCATACCATCAAATAATAATTATAATTAGAAGCTGTGATAACGATCTAACTTAAAAACGTATAGAATTTATATAGATTAAATAAATGCAATCATTATTATGCATTACAAGTTTAACGAATAGAATCATTTCGAATCTGTACTTTCGGATATAATAACATTTTATACGAATATATATCATAGAATGAACTAAATTAAAAAAAAGAACGTAGTTAATTTATATTATATTGCTACCTAATGGTGTATGTTTTCTATTTCTATAGATTCTAGATATAATTGAAAAAAACTTAAATTGAAACTTTAATCAACATTGTGACTATTGCTGCACAATCATAAGTTAATTAATAATTCGTTAAATTGAACATTGTTGCAATAAGCATTGAATTAATATACACTATATAATTCATTTACTTTGAAAGGGACGGACAGACTGGCATAGCTTCTTTTAAAATACTGAATATAGATTATAGATCATAAATATATATAGACTATAGTAAGATATGAATTATCGAACATTTCAGAAAAAGTTAACGCGTTTTAACTAATAATTTTATTTGGTTCCCATGAACGGTAATGTGGAATTGTCCCGTAATTGTTAGTCTCTCCCTATTGAATCTTCTATGAATTTATTAATTGACGTATATCTATGAATTATCTTGATTTTTTTCGTTATTTGTATGTCTATAGATGGAAATACCACGTTGAAGGTACGTATTTTTAGGTTTCAAGCTTTCGAATGGATGGCGAGTGAATATAAATCCTTCTATTCGAAAACTTGAAACCTGAAAATATCTCCAATGAAGTGATTTTAATAACCCACTTGATAATATGGAAATCTCGATGGTTATGGATCTTTTCAATAAAACAGATAATTGCTAGTTTTTCGACTAATCAGTTCCATTATACAAAATTCTTTTCAATGAATAATATTTTCTTTGGTCGTTTATACAGATAGTAAACTTATCCGTAATTAATTAGACGATCTCCATGGAAAATGGAGATCGAAAATATAAGAATTTTCAATTATAAAAGAATATAATTACTCTCTTTGCCATATATACATTCAATACTGAATTATATATATATAGATACTGATGTATAAATACAGTTACCATATTTTATGTATAATCCAATGAATCAGTATAAAATAAATTATGAATGATATGATTAAATAATTAATGCAAGATTAGAATATTTTGATACAAAATAAGCAAGAGAAATAATTATTTAGTTCATTTCAATATTATTAAATTTAAGGGAATAATAATTCTATTTAAGTTGCGAAGCATTTCAATATGATATCTTTAAAAGAGAAAAACAGTATACAAGCATAGGACGCGACTAGTAGGCTTTGTGACAATATGCTTTTAAAATCATAGATACTGAAAATATCATTGACGAAATGAAATGGTATCGAATACTATATAGTGCTGATTTAGAACGATTTAATACTGTTTAATCATCTCGGTCTATAATATTTTCGGGAGCAATGATTATTAAAGCATATTGTCACAACCCTAATAATCAGTTTGAAGAAAAATACTGCATCCTGAGCAATTCAGAGATAATTGAGGTACAAAAATGAAAAATATTTACATATTAGGTGAGGACTGGTAAATATTATAAACGATCTTTATTGAGTAGATGGGTACTCCGGTGATTAAAGAAATATGACTATTTTAAATTCCACAATTTTCCATCTAGGTTTAAATTGTCTAAGAAATACCAAGCATTGAAATTTCTATATTTTCCAAAAAATGTTTATTTATTTTTCAAAAATGAATTTCTTTAATGCTGAAAGTTAATGTACATTAATAGAGAAAACTAGTGAAATATATTATTTCAGTTAAATATCTAGGTGCAAATGATATGTACGTAGTACCTACGACAGCCACTTAGTTGGTAGCTTCAATATTCAGATGTGGAGGTGATCAACTTCTTGGAGTAAAGATGTAAAATTGATGTTGTTACATCATAAAGTAATTGGCAAGCTGGGCCTACAGAGGAAACTTCCACTAAAATAATATACTTAACATTTCATGTAGCTCATGGATTTTGTGAAATTCTTAAAATATTAGTAATGCCCGAGAGTTGAATTAGTATTTTTTTTTCAATTAAGAAATAATTCAAAGTTTTTAAACGAAAAACCTTATTTTCCTCAATTTTGAGTGAAAAGTGCTTCCGCATTATATTAATTTCATAAATAACAGATTTCTAATCTCTTAACGATTTCAAAATTTTACAAGTGTACCCAGACCAATTCTTGGAAATCTGAAACTAGCAAATACCAAAAAATGATTTCGAATGCACTTTTCTTTGACTGTACCTAGATATTTTGTGTTCAAACTTCGTAATAAACTAATATTTTTATGTTTTCAGAAGAATTAATTTCCTCCAGAATTTTCCTCATCACTTGCCACAATGTTAGGTATCATTTCTATAAAGATCATCATCTTGTTTGTGATGTTACTCATCACATTCATTGCATCCATGGCGCCTCTCCTACTCATCAGAAAAGTCAGGAATGTTTCAGATGAGAGGACTAGACTGAGGTGAGTTATTAATAACTTATTATAATATCCATTAATATCTTTGTCAGTGGAACTTTAACAAAATACTGCATCTCTTAATAGCTGCTATTAATTTTAACGATTCACTGTGTATTACAAAAGCTGTTTTTCAATTATCTACTGTTTTATATATTTTTTAAATAGTTTATAAAATAGTATATTGCTAAAGTCTTGGGAACAGATTTCAAATTATGTATTGAAGTCATGAATACCAACAAAATTTATCTCTGAAAGAAGATGGAAATAACCGTCACTAAAAATGAGGGATGAGTTAAGGTTTTCCTATATATGTGATTGTAGCTGCTTTCACTATCCACTGGTTAAGATAACAAACTACATTACAGCCATGTATGTGGAGAGTTCCAAAGCTTTTATTATTTCAAACATAATTTAATTCACCTCATAACTATAGGTAAGGGGGAGGAGCCAAAATTGGGCTTAGCACTAACGGCTCAGAACTCCGCCCCCTATTGGCCACACCTCCTAGCCGACCAATTGGAGAAGAGTTATCCTTAAAACATTATGCTTGCTTGCAACACTGTATCGATAAAAACTTATGCGGTGGAGACAATATCTCAAAAACCTTATGTGCTGTTTACTATACTTTATAAATTTTAGACGTAAGAAACATAACCTTTTTGGGCACACCTCCAATTAGGATATCTATCAATCCTCTGTTTTCCTTTGCAGGTATCGAAAAGTAATCAGCTTACTCTCCTGCTTTGCTGGTGGAGTTTTTATGGGCACTTGCATCATGGATCTCTTCCCTGATGTTCAGAAACAGATTAATTTTCTCCTCAAGTTTTATCTACATGGGACTGAGACTTTCCCCATCGCTGAATGTATTGTTGTGTCTGGATTTTTACTCGTTTTGACAGTGGAACAATTTGTTCTCTACCTCAGGGAAAGGAATCTGGAAAATTTGTAAGTAATGAAAAAGAACTTTTGGCTTCCAGAAAATAAGCTAAATATGCTAAATGGATGCTTTAGTGTTCCCTTTTCTATTGTTTTCTAGGTTTAGCCTTGTTAAGTTTAACATTTGAGTAACTTGTTTCCTCCGTAATTTAATCATTCTACATCATTTTAATGCAGGGAGACAAGTACCTCAGCTTTGTTATCATCAGACTCACATCAGCAACAAGAATCACGCCACACTTTACGGAGACAGCTTTCACTTGGTGGAGTCTCTGACAGACCTGATCTGAGTGCTTCAATGAGGTCTACAGCGTGAGTTGTTTGTCTTGCCCGAATTGTTTCTACCATAGCATTGTAGGAAATTTAATTGTTTCCTCTTAATTCTTATTTCAAATAACCTTAGTGATGGATCAAAGAGTTGCAAAAAAAAATCAGATTAACTGTAGCCTACGTTAGGTTGACAGTAGCTTACGTTGGGTTAACATTAGCTTTAATCAGGTTAACAGTAGCTTACATCAGGTTAACAGTAACTTACGTTGGGTTAACAGTAGCTTTAATCAGGTTAACAGTAGCTTACGTTAGGTTAACAGTAGCTTACATCAGGTTAACAGTAGCCTACATTAGGTTAACAGTAGCTTACATCAGGTTAACAGTAGCTTACATTAGGTTAACAGTAGCTTATATCGGGTTAACAGTAGCTTACATCAGGTTAACAGTAGCTTACATCAGGTTAACAGTAGATTACATCGGGTTAACAGTAGCTTACATCAGGTTAACAGTTGCTTACATCAGGTTAACAGTTGCTTACATCAGGTTAACAGTAGCTTACATCAGGTTAACAGTAGCTTACATCAGGTTAACAGTAGCTTACATAAGGTTAACAGTAGCTTACGTTAGGTTGACAGTAGCTTACATCGGGTTAACAGTAGCTTACGTTAGGTTGACAGTAGCTTACATCAGGTTAACAGTAGCTTACGTTAGGTTGACAGTAGCTTACATCAGGTTCAGTAGACTGAAATATACTCAAGAATGTGATTCAGGCAAATTATTTAAAAAAAAATTACCTTCAAACTGTGATAACAAGTTAGAAAATAGTAATAGTTTTAGCTAAATTTTTGGCCCTTAATCTCGAAAATTAGGCCAGTATTCTTCAAAATTATGTCTATTTTATTTTCATAGTCTTCCTTAGCTATGTGATTTTATTTCAAGTTTAAACAATAGCTAGAGGAATCAGAAATCTCTCTTCGCGGTAATATAGATAAAATGGCTGTGCTTCTCCTAGTTAAATATATTCCTTCATACTTATCATTTGTTAGTTATTTTAATGATGTCTTAGATTTTCGAGTGAGGTATGCATTTAGGCTTCATTTACTATCACCTCTTCATTTTCCTCTTAAGTTATTGAGTTACGTATACATGTAGGCTTCTTGGTAAGTGACTTGGTTCATTGAGCATTTTTTCGTTCTGACTGCTTCTTCCAGTCTCTTGTATTTAATTTCATTTTGACGTTTGTCATATGACATTTCATTTTGAAATAAACGTTAAACCCCAATAATTAATTTATTAGTTATTTTATTATTTTTACTCTCAAACTGTCTGTAATAACAATCTTTTTTTCAGGTCGAGCACTGTTTTTGAACCGGATATGATAGGTTAGTAATCAGGCCAAACTGAATCTTATTTAAACAAAATCATTTCAATGTCCGATAATATTTATAATTATGAATTTATTCTTCATTCAAACAAAATCAACTAATTCTGCTTGCACGAAAAAAAAAAAATGAAATCTTCTGTAAACCAAAAATAAGAATTTTTTTGATTTTAGTTAACAATCGTTATGATTTAAAAATATCTTATTGGACCTCTCGGAAAGCTTTTTGGAGAACACGAAAGAGGTCATTAACTTTAATCATAAACCAATATATAGTTTCATGATCAAGTTATACACTAGAAAAAATACTTAATAAATATAATCGAACTATAATTTTATTAAATTATTATATATTTATTCTCACTCCAAATAATCTCTACTTTAATATTTTTCAGTTGCCTATTTGCCAGTGGGTGGTCACTCCCACCACATGGCGGAAAATTTGCCGCACTCTCCCGTGCGATCTGTGTTGCTACTTGTCGCTCTGTCCTTCCATTCGGTGAGAGTTGAAGTCTATTCCTCAGATATGATTTATCTATTAATGTATTTATTAGAATTTTAATCTGTGTCATAGTAACTATATTTACTTAATTATAGTTAGGTCTATGTTGTGAACACTCATTAGAATCAACCTGGATGAAGTTGTGTACCATTCTTTGGGGAAGATTTCTTATTGCGGAAAATTATGTAAAAATACAAATTAATTATCGATTTCCTATTGTTTTACATACATTTTACAGAGCTTTATATAGGTTACAAACTATCTATATGCATGTGTCAATTTGGAATTTTTTGTTAGCAACCTTATTTTGCTGAGGTATTTCAACTTCGCCCGCGTTGGCAACTACAGTTTGTAGAATTCTATTTATCCATCAAACTAATTCATTTATGTCTCAGATTAACTAAACAAAATGTTATTTCCTCAATTTTGAAGCCATTCCCTAAATTTTCTTCTCTTCACTGCAGGTTTTCGAAGGGTTGGCCGTGGGTCTGCAAAGCTCCATAGACCACGTGGTGGCTCTGTTCGTTATCGTTATACTGCATAAGGGTGTGATTGCATTCTCACTAGGTCTTCAGATGGTGCAGTCTAACCTCTCCATCAGGAATGTGAGTCAAACACATGGATTATGATTAAGGCTGTGACATTTCGCTTTTAAAATCATAGAATTTAAGAAAATCATTTTAGAAGAAAATAAATATATGTATATAGCAATAAAACATTTAAGCTATAAGTCTATTGTCCTGTATATTCCAACAATGTATAAATTCATCACTTTCATCATGTTTTAAATAATTTTCTCCCCAGATCGTTCTCAGCAACACCTTCTTCTCCATCACTGCTCCATTAGGAGTTGGTCTCGGTGTCGGTATCAGCAGTCTTGGCACATCTCCAGTCGTGGCACTCGTGTCAGGTGTCCTGCAGGGCATCGCCTGTGGAACCTTCCTCTATGTCACCTTCTTTGAGGTGAGGAACCTTCATAAGCTAAACACACAACTAATGACTAATTGTTAATTACTAGTCATTATTTATATCGCTGAAAATTGGTTAATATTTTCATATGGTAGATATTAACATGCAGGGTGGGCGCTAAAAAAGTAATCATTATAAAATCTGTCTTTCTCTGTTAAAGTTATAATTTCTGCTATCAATAAACCACCTGAATAATGTATAATATATAATTAATGTATACAATAACTATGAGTGCATACAATATATTTTATATAAATTCTACTTCACTTTCCTTGCTATAATATTTTTTGGTAAATGTTAACGTCCACTCTGTGTATGACTATATCTTTCCAAGTTAATCTACAACATAGAAGTTGCACATACATATTCTAAATATTTTAGGAATATTAGAAATGAATTAGACTTTTTACCTGATATCTTTTGGGTAGAAAAGGATCGAGATTCACTGTTAATTTATTATTCTGAATTTTCTTCAAAATAATATTATTTTAGATTATTTTTCATTTCTGATACTCTACCATTTTTTTTTACTAATTTCAGGTTCTCCCCCACGAGATGAACTGCTCTAACTACCGCCTCGCTAAAACAGTCTGCGTAATCTTGGGTTTTGCGACAGTGTGCGGTCTGATGTTATTTGAACCCAATGAGGAAATTCCTGACGATTACCAGATCACAGAAAATCCTATACAGGAAATCTTCAAACTTTTGTAATGGCTGCAGTTTTGAAGCCTGTGAATCTCTGTGTAAATAATGGTTCTAGGACGGCTCGCCGCCGGACAACTCACTCCGCGAATAAACCGCTGCTACACTGAGAAATAATTGCGAGTCAACCTGACTCTTCGCTTGAGTCAAGGCTGCAAAACTCCAATGTTGACTCTACCTCGGTTGACTCTACCTCAGTCAATCTGACTATAAATTAGGAGTCAATATGACTCTTGCTTTCGGGTAAAATGCTAGGATGAGTCAAATTGACTCATATTTTTGAGCTTGTTTTGGGACAAACTGAAAACACAAATTTTAAGTCAATTTGACTCTTATTTTTTTCTCAGTGTAAGACATCTAAACTCAACCTATCCTTATATTATTGTCATTATTATTATTAACGTTGTATTCCACAAAATCTGTAAATTGTAAATTTCGGCGAGTTGTTTTCCGGCGGCAAGTGGTCCGGCCACTGTAAATAATGTATTAATCTGTACACAGATACCTGAATACAACCAATAATTATGGGTATCACTTGATGTGGGTAATCTAGTAAGTAATATATGTTAGTCTTCAATTAGCTGAGTGTATACTGTACAGGCATGCCTCGCTTTAATTACACCCCGCTTTAATAAAAGTGGTACTTATTTCGAGCCATATCTCGAAATAAGAACCGTTCGTGACATAGAAAATGGAGACAATTTTTTGTAATTATTTCACGGTATATAAAAATAAACATCAAAATTTTAATAGGTGATGTTATTAGAAGCAATTGGTTCAGAAATTTCTATTTTAGGGTTAGTTCCGTGTTATCGCACGGTTCTAGATTTTCGAAAACGTAAAACTCTCTATATAATGATCATTATTTAATTTTATTTAAATATTGATAAATAATAGTTATTATAGTATCTTTTCTGACGTGTCCGAAATGTAGAACCAATCAATAACTCAGAACTTAGTACCAAACTACCAAAAATATTTCACAGAGCATAAAATTGCTGTTTGTTCAATGTAACACAATAATTATAGAAATCTAAGAATCCATTAACTACTCACCTATAGCGAGTGAGAGTTAACTATGGTTGGAGTTTAAAACCTGTATTAAATTCACAACTTTAAACTTTCATCACAGTCACAAACACTGAAACACTGTTTATTGATAGTTTTATATAGTACTCTAACTCTGAAACAAATTTCCATTCATTATAACTCATGTAAAATTAGATACTTAATCAAGGAGTGACAATTATAAATTTCTTGTACTTTTCCTCGCTTTAATTACCGTTTGGTAATTAAACTGAGTCGTGATTTGGTAATTGAAGCGAGGCCTGCCTGTATTTACTAATAATGTGTTCTTTCTTTCTATTAATCTATTAGAATAATAACTTGTATTTATTTGAACACTATTTTATTCTATTTCAACGATCTTCAATATTCAATAAAAGTGTAATTAATTTTAAACGGAAGCTGTAATCCTGTAATCCTTAACAATTTTGTAAGTTATTATTATTTTTTATTCGTCATAAGAGTGTTTTCCTATACTTTTCAATAGCAATGTATTATAACTTTATCTCTATAATAATTTGTAGTGAAATCATTTCCTTGCGTAATTCCTTTTATTAAGTCAAACGTATTTAGTCTAGATTACTTCTTGGATTCGAATTGCTTATGAAATCTTAGTGAAAGCCCCCAAACATCCTATTTAGTAGAATCCTGTATAACGAACTAACCTCTATAGTGAACATATTTAGTTTAATCCGCCACAAATTGCCTTAAGTTTTCTATTCATTTCTATATGGTAAATTAGTTGTATTTCTCGATAAAGGAGTTCTACCAGTGCAAATCCTCTATAGTGAAGTCATGTGAAGAGTGATTAGTGTCATGGAAAAGGAAATACGAATTGTATAATGAATTTATTTGAAAATAAATAGAAAATATTTTGTGCAGTCTTCCATGAAAAGGCCAGTTTTCTATTCATCTCTCATATCTTCTACAGTGAACTAAGTCACCTATAGTGAACTAGTTGAAGTTCACTATAGAGGAGTAGTACAGGTAACTGTAGTTATTATATGTTCAGTTTTTCTATTTACTATCATTTTTCATATAGCACCAGTTTTTTATATTTATTCATTCATTCAGTGTTAAATATCTTATAAAATCTGAGGCTGTGAAATCACAATAAAAAACAAATAAATTAATAATACTAACTTAATTTATCCTTCATTTATCAGGAATGTAATAATAAAATAAAGCTAATAATTAGGTAATAAAAAAACCTTTCATAGAAGCATTTCATATTAACCTCAGTTATATTATTTACTACATTGTCAGTTAAAATCTATTCCTTGTTTTAAAATAAAATAAATATTAGTTTTCATTATAGTCTTGACAATTTTTTTTCTTTTTATGCACCTACGCGTTAATTTGCTGTTAAATTGGTTATCTTTACCGAAATGAAGAAACCTAATTTTCTATTTCAAATCAATAACATCCTTTAAATAATCAATTGGGCTGGGATTAGTAATTAATAAAAAAAAAGTAGATTAAAAGATAAAGTACAAATTTGAATGTATTAGTACATTAACTTAATTATTGGTACTTTTATGCATTATAGTACCTATTGCAACTCTGTTCATTTATCCGTTCCTGATAACATTCTAGTACATTTATAAATTTTCTGGTACTTTTGCTTTCAAAAGCAACCATTGCCCTTTAAATATACGCGTATTATACACTGCTAACATTTAGTACATTTTACAATCTTCTGGTACATTTATCCACCATTACATCCACTACAACCAAGTCACAATATTAAGTACTACTAACAATCTCGTACATTTTCTTATCTTCTGGTACTTTTCTTCACCTAAACATCCACTTAAACAACCTAATACTAACATTCAAATACATTTCACAATCAATTGGTACAATTATCTTCCAAAACAAGCAGGCACTACTACCATTCTGGTACATTTTCTCATCATCTGGTACATTTGGTCATCTTCTGGTACATTTTTTCCCAAGCACCCCAGCACTTTAGAAAGCACTCCACGTGAGTTCAGCAGGGAAAGTTGCACTAGTCTCACTTAGCAAACTGTGTACTGTAGACACTGGAAACAGACCCTTAGTGCAAATTGTGTCTGTTATTAGTTTAAATAGTTCTATTCATCATTATGGAGAAATAACCGGAATATGGAGATCAATTTTGTTACAATTCTGTTTTATAATTCCATGAAGAATTGATTAAGACAATAGTGTTAACATGTAGTGAAGGGTAATTAATTTTTAAAGCAAATTTCAGCTGACATTTTTCATCCATTTAGTCGAACAGTTTACCGTGTTTGAAACTGGTAAGTTGTTTATTTTATTTAAATTAATATAAAGATACCTATGTGACTATATTTAAAGACAAAAATATGATAAGTTATCTATACTCATTTCTTATTTTTAAATTAATAGAATTAATAACTCACGCTATTGTCTGTAGCTCTACACTCATTCTAACTACTCATCACGCTGTCTACTCCATCACTCATGCTATTGCTCACTCTGACTAACTCATCACGCTATCTACAGCATCACTCACGCTATTGCTATTGCTCACTCTAACTAACTCATCACGCTATCTACAGCATCACTCACGCTATTGCTATTGCTCACTCTGACTAACTCATCACGCTATCTACAGCATCACTCACGCTATTGCTATTGCTCACTCTAACTAACTCATCACGCTATCTACAGCATCACTCACGCTATTGCTATTGCTCACTCTGACTAACTCATCACGCTATCTACGGCATCACTCACGCTATTGCTATTGCTCACTCTAACTAACTCATCACGCTGTCTACAGCATCACTCACGCTATTGCTATTGCTCACTCTAACTAACTCTTCACGCTGTCTACAGCATCATTCACGCTATTGCTATTGCTCACTCTAACTAACTCATCACGCTGTCTACTCCATCACTCACGCTATTGCTCACTCTGACTAACTCATCACGCTATCTACAGCATCACTCACGCTATTGCTATTGCTCACTCTAACTAACTCATCACGCTATCTACAGCATCACTCACGCTATTGCTATTGCTCACTCTGACTAACTCATCACGCTATCTACAGCATCACTCACGCTATTGCTATTGCTCACTCTAACTAACTCATCACGCTATCTACAGCATCACTCACGCTATTGCTATTGCTCACTCTAACTAACTCTTCACGCTGTCTACAGCATCATTCACGCTATTGCTATTGCTCACTCTAACTACTCATCACGCTGTCTACTCCATCACTCATGCTATTGCTCACTCTGACTAACTCATCACGCTATCTACAGCATCACTCACGCTATTGCTATTGCTCACTCTAACTAACTCATCACGCTATCTACAGCATCACTCACGCTATTGCTATTGCTCACTCTGACTAACTCATCACGCTATCTACAGCATCACTCACGCTATTGCTATTGCTCACTCTAACTAACTCATCACGCTATCTACAGCATCACTCACGCTATTGCTATTGCTCACTCTGACTAACTCATCACGCTATCTACGGCATCACTCACGCTATTGCTATTGCTCACTCTAACTAACTCATCACGCTGTCTACAGCATCACTCACGCTATTGCTATTGCTCACTCTAACTAACTCTTCACGCTGTCTACAGCATCATTCACGCTATTGCTATTGCTCACTCTAACTAACTCATCACGCTGTCTACTCCATCACTCACGCTATTGCTCACTCTGACTAACTCATCACGCTATCTACGGCATCACTCACGCTATTGCTATTGCTCACTCTAACTAACTCATCACGCTGTCTACAGTATCACTCACGCTATTGCTATTGCTCACTCTAACTAACTCTTCACGCTGTCTACAGCATCACTCACGCTATTGGTATTGCTCACTCTAACTAACTCATCACGCTGTCTACAGCATCACTCACGCTATTGCTATTGCTCACTCTAACTAACTCATCACGCTGTCTACAGCATCACTCACGCTATTGCTATTGCTCACTATAACTAACTCTTCACGCTGTCTACAGCATCACTCACGCTATTGCTATTGCTCACTCTAACTAACTCTTCACGCTGTCTACAGCATCATTCACGCTATTGGTATTGCTCACTCTAACTAACTCATCACGCTGTCTACAGTATCACTCACGCTATTGCTATTGCTCACTCTAACTAACTCTTCACGCTGTCTACAGCATCACTCACGCTATTGGTATTGCTCACTCTAACTAACTCATCACGCTGTCTACAGCATCACTCACGCTATTGCTCACTCTAACTAACTCATCACGCTGTCTACAGCATCACTCACGCTATTGCTATTGTTCACTCTAACTAACTCTTCACGCTGTCTACGGCATCACTCACGCTATTTTTTTTATTTATTTGCGATATAATTTTTTTTCATTTCGGCTAAAGTTTCTCATAATTTTTCTGTAAACAACATATAATTTGATAGCATTTACTTGACTGTATTATTTTCTAAAGACTACAATATCTTTTTTACTTCAGTCTTACTAATATTAAAATCAATGAAAAAGAATGTCCTTTTTTTGTTGAAGCCAAGTATGTATAATCTATCTAATACCAAATATTCGTGTAAAGGTATAAAATAAGGGATATACTTATTGTTAAAACCTTCAATTCACTTTATGTATCATTTACAGCTTAAACAAAGGCTGAACATACAGTGTTTGTTCATACAATTCTAACCAAAACTCTGAACAAAAAGCGTACAACCTTTTTCTTCAGCGTCAGATTAGTATTTTATATAATTGAGGCACAGCAAGTATAACATTATAAATATATAATAAAATTATATATTCAACCAAATTTAATGCATTTTTCATATTAATAATTTATCATTGGTTCTACATATAGTACAAGATTATGTAATATAATATTTTTTTACCTGGATAATAATTTATGATTATTTCAAACGAACATGTCAAATGTATAAAAATTATATGATTAGCCAGATAATGTTCTTGTGTTCATATTTAGTCAATTCTTTTTAAAATCTCCTTCCTTATATTTTGATATACATTTTAACAGTAAAATAAGTTCGAAATTCACTTTCATTTTACTGCAAATGAAAGTGCATCTTATTTTGAGTCACGTTCTTGCTCTTCTTCTTCTTGTTTTTTTTTCTGCATCATTGCATTGAAAAAATAGAAAGTGAGTGATGTTATTTGGAACTAATTAGCTTTATTATTTTCATGAGGAACATGTAGTTTGAAAAAAAAATCAAAAAGAATTTTTAATATTCACATATTTCTGAGAAATTTTTTATTTCATTTTGATAATTCTTCGGTATTCTATAGAGTATTTACGATATCGAAGATTTATTTATATTTCATTAAGTTATATTATGCAAGTATAATGCGAGATTTACGAGGGCTTTTCTTTGAACCTATATCGAAATTTTAAGACTCATATTTGTATGCATCTACAGTTAGAATCAATAAGATTATTGTATTGAAACTATCAAATGAATATATAGAAGGGAACCTAGGGTAAGTTACGAATTATTGGTCAGTTTCACATCTTCGGTCATATAAGAAAAAACGATGTTATAATTGTTATTTAATTATTTTAATTGGTATCCATAATAAAAAGTAAATAACAATTATAATATCGTTTTTTTATATATGAACGAAGATTTGAAAATGGCCGATAATTCGTAATTTACACTACGTATATTATATTGGATTATATAAAATCTTAGTTTTTATCAGATAAGATTGCTTGAGTCACCGCTGAAATCGGTAGAAGAAAACTTTTCTCTCATAGAAAACTCTTTAGGAGTAACTATTTAAAATACATCATCAGGAAAATACTAATTTTAATTGTACATAAGATGATTAATTCATACCATTAGTTTATTGACTTATATTTTAAATTAATGGAGCAATATTAGAACGTTTGGGTAGGTAGGTACTAAGTTATTGGAAACTTCCACGTTTTTTGATAATGCATAAAAATATACAAAAATAAATAATATAATTTAACTATTTTTATATTTTATAATTTGTATATATCAATGTGTCCGAAAACGATATAATGAACATATGATTGTAGCAATCTTTCTCCATAAAATTGTCTGTATTTTTAAAAATGTGTCCTACTATGTGTCCTAAATCTCTTACAACGGACAGTACATGTACCGGGAAAGTGTCCTCTATGCGGATCAGTGGGCGCTATGGCGGACTCAGCTTTTAATAGCTATAATTGGGGATGTATACTTTGCAAGTTTTCTTTAACTGCATATCATAGAAACGTTTATGAAGGTAAACAATCTCAGATTATCCTTAAATGAAAATCTTATAGTATTTATATACAGCCTCTTTTATTTCCCATAGAACTCTCTTTCCTCTTTTTATTTCCTATAGAACTTTTCTAATTTATGAACATTTATTGAGAAAGGGTAACTAGATTAAAATATATATAATATGAAAACAATACATTAAAGTGTTGATTGATATTTTGTAAATTGTAATACCTCTGAATATAATAAATGTTTGGAAAACAGTGTAGAAAAACATTATCTTAGGATTCATGAAAATGTATATCAATATTTTGTAACTAAAAAATTCTTCACCTTATGAAATAATCATGAACTTAACCATTATTTTAGTTTGAAATTGTCTGAGCGGTTCCCACATCCCATAGTCAGTTAGTCACCTGTAGACAATTTCTGTTTTAAAAATCGCCACCTGGATTTGAAAGCGGGAACTAAAAACAACAACATTTGTTGTTGATCATCTCTTCGTTTCTATTTTATTTAGCTGTATCTATTCTACCGATTTAAATTTTAATGTTCCAGTTAGATATTCTTCATTAATGAATGAAATAAAAGTTAAAATATTATTAAACAAACCAAATGTTATTATTGCTTTAGTTCCCGCTTTCAAATCCAGATGACGCTTTTTAAAAAAGAAATTAGCGAGAGTAGTGTATCTTGTTGTAGTATGATAACTTTGGTGGTACTACTAGTCAGAGGCAATTCATTTATAACACCGCTAAGATATGACATAATTAAGCATTCCCTATTGAACTTGAAGTGTAGATATACATAAGAAATTAATATATAGGCTTAAATATCACCTCAATGCGTTCTGAAAATATATATATATTTTTTTTTTGCGTTTTCTTCTTCTATGTTTTTCTTTTCCTGTCTGATATATGTTTAATTATTTTTTTGTGTTATTTTTTTATTGCACCATTGTAAAAAAAGTATTATCTATATTTCTTTTTACTTTGACTGCTTGTATACATTTATTATCTTCAGTTTGCCAGCACAAGGCTGTGAATAAACACATACACACCCTCATTAATTTCTATTGACATATCAGGTGACACTAATTACTATGTACTGTGGGTAGAGCATTTAATGAGGATGAATTAAAGTTACTTTAAGAAAGAGGTATTCTAATTCCAAATAATGATATAACATTTTTATTTTTATTCAATTAATAAACTATGATAGGTTAAAATTTAAATTAATTGATTAGTATTATCCTAACTTAATTAATTAATTATTTTGATTAGTAACCTTTTTAATCAGGGTTTTATTCAAATTCCAATAATGTCTTGATATTCATAAATAAATGATAAATAAATGTGCGTAAGATATATATGAAGGAAAGATATTTAAGAATAAAAAATATTAAACATTAATATATATTTATAAATAAAAGAAGAGAGAATTTTTTTTGTTAATTTCATATAAAATGAATTTTTTTTTCTCAACTAAAAAATTGACGTTCTTTAAAAACAGGTTAAAACTCTTTTTTAATTTATTGAAAATTTAAATATTTTACAATAAACGTTATTTATTAAAAGAATGTATTTTATTATTAAAATAAGTATGGTATCATTTCAGATATCAAGATGTAATCTAAAAAAACGATTAAATTACATTCAATAAATTTAATTTTAAAATTAAATTAAATATAAGAAGAATGTTATTTATTAATTTATTTAAATTAAATTATACTAACTATTTTCCAATAGAATTTATCCTTTATCTTTTGTATCTTCACCACTGCAAAATATATTTTTTTCTCACGTCTGTACGCATAAGGATATGTTTGGGTGTTTTTAACTTTTTCTTTTATGACAGTTTATAAGTCATTACTCAAGTTGTTTTGTAAAGAAGGTATATGGATGTATAGTCAGAGTACACATAATCACACAAGGCTGTGTACTATGCCTGTGTAGTCTCTGTATATACACACAAAAATGTTTGCTGTGTGAAGATGGACAATGAATCTTCTATGGCCCACCATAATTTTTCATCTGAGTATACTTTGTTTTATATTATACAGTTTGTAAAGTAGAACTCCACTATAGTGAATACTGAGTCCTGAGTAAGAGAATTATACCGTATAGTGAACCAATTTTCTTCAGTCTGCCATGAAATTAAAATGAGTTTTCTTGAAATGATGCCATTCATGCAGTGGACTAAAGACAATTTGTTCACTATACGGTATAATTCTCTTACTCAGGACTCTACATTCGCTATAGATGATTTCTACTGAATTATATAAGCTAACAATCTATCCTAATAATTCCCATAGTGTGTTTATATATTTATTTATTTGGTGTCCGGTTTTACACTACGGGTATTAAAGATGAAGAATGTAACTATGATACGCACGGGAATATATTGACTTGATATTTAAATTCCCCTGTTTTTATTCAATTTTTAAATGTATTTTATCTATAAAATAAATTAGACTATGCTGAAAATGTAATAATTTTAAATTTCTATTGAATTCATTAAAAGTAACCTAATAACGGGTAATAAATTGGTATTGATGATGACCCGTTATTTTTAACGGGAAAGTACACTAGTGATGTATATTTTGCATTGTGTGTACCGAATATATTTTTCTACATTTTTCCTATAAACATTTCTTCTATACAATCTGGTAATAAATCAAAGTATTTCGTTAAACCTCAGAGTGGAAAAGAAAAGAAATGAGCATCGATAAATAACATACATACAAATATTAAGAATATAATTACCTAATAAAGAATAGAACTCTCTGTCAATCAGCATAGAAAAGCAATTGTAAATTAATGAGAAATTAAACTAATGGTTTTGGCAAAATAACATCACAGTGACTCTTTTCTCTGATAGTACATCATCACAGTGACTCTTTTCTCTGATAGTACATCATCACAGTGACTCTTTTCTCTGATAGTACATCATCACAGTGACTCTTTTCTCTGATAGTACATCATCACAGTGACTCTTTTCTCTGATAGTACATCATCACAGTGACTCTTTTCTCTGATAGTACATCATCACAGTGACTCTTTTCTCTGATAGTACATCATCACAGTGACTCTTTTCTCTGATAGTACATCATCACAGTGACTCTTTTCTCTGATAGTACATCATCACAGTGACTCTTTTCTCTGATAGTACATCATTACAGTGACTCTTTTCTCTGATAGTACATCATCACAGTGACTCTTTTCTCTGATAGTACATCATCACAGTGACTCTTTTCTCTGATAGTACATCATCACAGTGACTCTTTTCTCTGATAGTACATCATCACAGTGACTCGTTTCTCTGATAGTACATCATCACAGTGACTCTTTTCTCTGATAGTACATCATCACAGTGACTCTTTTCTCTGATAGTACATCATCACAGTGATCTTTTCTCTGATAGTACATCATCACAGTGACTCTTTTCTCTGATAGTACATCATCACAGTGACTCTTTTCTCTGATAGTACATCATCACAGTGACTCTTTTCTCTGATAGTACATCATCACAGTGACTCTTTTCTCTTAT
>CANNZV010005156.1:0-41144 GCA_947561585.1 Caprella mutica | reverse complement strand
TGAAAAAACGAGTGTCATTTTCATGGATGCCAAAGTTGCGTGAAAAAATCCAGAATTATTTCACGGCGGCAAAAGTGTTTTTCAAGATCGCAGCAAGGGCATCGGCATCGCCCTGCGTGAAAGCATCCGGTTGATCACTGTCGAGATCAAAAACAGCCAACAGTTCGCCCTTGCCATCCCAAACCGGTAGCACCAGTTCAGAGCGTGTGGACGAGGCACAGGCGATGTGTCCCGGAAAGGCATCCACATCCGCCACCATTTGCACCTGCCCCATGCGCGCTGCTGCACCGCAAACGCCTTTGGCGAAAGGGATCACAAGGCAGCCGTGCCCGCCCTGATAGGGCCCGATCTTGAGCAGGTCAGGCCCGACAACGCGGTAGAACCCGGTCCAGTCAAAACGATCATCCGCGTGATGCACCTCGCAAGCGACAGTTGCCATCAGGGCGACGGCATCCGTTTCACCTTCAGTCAAAGCACAAAGCGTTTTTTCAAGTGTGAGATAGTCAACGCGCATCTTCGTCAAACGCGCTCAATCGCAATGGCTGTGCCTTCGCCACCACCAATACAAATCGCTGCCACGCCGCGTTTCAGCCCGCGTTTTTCCAACGCGTTCAACAGGGTCACCATGATGCGCGCGCCTGATGCACCAATCGGATGGCCCAGCGCGCAAGCACCGCCGTTCACATTGACGATGTCATGGCTGATGTCCATTTCGCGCATGAAAGCCAAAGGCACCACCGCAAAGGCTTCGTTCACTTCCCATAGATCAACGTCATCCTTTGACCAGCCGATGCGCGTCAACAGCTTTTGCGCTGCAGGCACTGGTGCTGTGGTGAACAACCCCGGTTCCTGCGCGTGGCTGGCATGGCCAAGCACACGTGCGCGCACAGAAAGGCCCTGCGCGGCGGCGCCTTTCCTCTGACGCCAACACCAAAGCCGCTGCACCATCCGAGATGGAGGAGGAATTGGCTGCCGTCACAGTGCCCCCCTCTCGGAACGCTGGTTTCAGTCTGAGGGATCTTGTCCGGGCGTGCCGTACCGGGTTGTTCGTCCGCCGCAACAACAATGTCCCCTTTGCGGGACGACACGGTGACAGGAGCAACTTCGCCATCAAATGCTGCTGTTTTCTGCGCCTCCAATGCCCGCGACAAAGAGGCCAGGGCATAGTCATCCTGCACCTGACGGTGAACTGAAAACGCTCTGCGCAATCTTCCGCAAAAGTGCCCATCAGGCGGCCTTTATCATAGGCGTCCTCCAGCCCATCGAGGAACATGTGATCCACCACGGCGCCATGCCCCAGCCGGGCACCACCCCGCATTTTGGGCAGCACATAAGGCGCGTTGGTCATGGATTCCATGCCGCCTGCAACCACCACTTCGCTTTGCCCCAGCGCAATCTGATCATAGGCAATCATCGCAGCCTTCATGCCCGAACCGCACATCTTGTTTAGCGTGGTTGCGGGCACCTCTTCGCCCAGCCCCGCCTTGAACCCGGCCTGCCGCGCCGGTGCTTGCCCTTGGCCTGCCGGCAAGACGCCCATCAGCACTTCTTCGACCTGTGCAGGTCCCGCCGCATCAAGTGCAGCCCGAATGGCGGCCCCGCCCAGATCAGCGGCCGTAAGCCCCTCAAACGCGCCCTGAAATCCACCCATAGGCGTGCGGGCGGCACCTGCAATCACAACATTCTTCATTGAATTCTCCTTTGCGCGGGGCCGGTCATCAGTTGGTAAGGATTGACGGCTATGCATGTCCTCAAACGACGGCTTGAGAGTACATTTATGGAAATTTCCGCCAGGATAGAAGAGCAGATGCAGGTTGTGAGCATCTTGGAAAGCCGCATTGATGCGGCAGTTGCACTGGATTTCAAAGATGCGATGCGCACGGCGACCGCTGATGGGCCGGAAACGGTGGTGCTGGATTTGGGCCAGGTCGATTTCATCGATTCCAGCGGGTTGGGTGCCATCGTGGCTACGATGAAGCATCTTTCACCGACCCGGAAACTGGTGTTGGCGGGCCTCACGCCCGCCGTCGACAAAGTCTTTCGCCTCACGCGCATGGATTCCGTGTTCAGCATGTTCATGTCGATGGACGATGCAAAGACCCAAACTCTGTCCTAGGGAAGCGTAAAATGAACGGTTCAGTATCCAACTCTTCATCCATGTTACCGCCCTTTGACCTGTGCGTGCGCAGCGGCGAAATGGCCGTCCGTGAGGCGTTGGGGGGATTGATTGGGGGTCTGGCCCCACTGTCCCTGGATGTTGAAGAAATCAGCACAGTCGAACTGGTGATGGCAGAGGCACTTAACAACATCGTGGAGCACGCCTATCCAGAAGAAAGCGATGATGGCCCTATAGAAGTGGCCTGCATCCATCATCAGGACGGGTTGCATCTGACAATCAGAGACCGCGGTCGCGCGATGCCAAACGGGCATGTACCACTTGGTATGCCTCAGGAAACCGATGTGGAAATGGAGGACTTGCCGGAAGGTGGGTTCGGTTGGTTCCTGATCCAGAACCTTGCAAAAGACGTGAGATATGAGCGCATTCAAGACAAAAATCAGCTTGAACTACGGCTGGCAGTTGCTATCCGGCGGCCAAGTTAGCGCAGCTTACTTCTAGATAAGATTCAAAATTCTTGTGGTCCCACACCTTGTTTTGGGGCCCTTTTTTGCTGACTCCAGATCAATACACTGCGTCAGAAGAGCTGCCACAATCTTGCCTTATTGTTCCCTCAAACAGCCCCGATCTCACCTTATTTCTGCCTTTCAGAAGGGGCATACATAGGACTGTAGCTGCATATGGCTTCCCTCGGCGCCGCGTTTTATTGCCCCCACCCAGTGCGTGGCGTCGAGGTACTACCTTCCCCCAAAATTTCTGCAAACAACACTTTGAGCATCGCTATGCCTTGCCGCGGCTTTGCTGTCGGGGCACACCGCGCGCGCACCCCATGATCAGCGCTTTTTGTTTCAAGACACCCCAAAAGTGCTTTAGTGAAGTCCTCACCACGTCGGAGAGGACAACAAAATGCGCGATTTTCACCTGCCAGGCCGATCACCCGTTTTCGCCACAGGTGGCATGTGCGCAACGTCACACCCCTTGGCGTCACAAGTCGCTATCGAAACCCTGAAACGTGGGGGCAACGCAATGGATGCCGCGATTGCCGGGGCAGTACTACTGGGGATTTGTGAACCCCAAATGACCGGAATCGGGGGGGATTGTTTTGTTCTTTATTCCCTGCCCGGCAGCAATGACGTACATGCCCTTAATGGCTCGGGCCGCGCACCAGCGGCGTTGGATGCCGCTGACCTGCGCGCGCAAGGATTGAACAAAGTGCCCACCCATGGAGTCGAGGCCGTGACCATCCCAACAGCCATTGATGCGTTCTGTCAACTCTCTGACAAGGTTGGAAGATTGGTCTGGATGCGATCCTCGCACCGGTCATCCACTATGCTCAAAACGGCGTTCCCGTCGCGCCACGTGTCGCCTCGGATTGGGTGCAATCAGCAGGTACGTTGAAGGGATCGGCGCGGGCGCATTACCTTAAGAACGACAACCCCCCTGAGGTCGGAGACATCTTTGCAGCCCCTGGTCAGGCAGAAGTGCTGCGTCGCATTGCCAAGCATGGGCGAGACGCCTTCTATCAGGGTGAAATCGCCGAAGACATGCTCAAAACGCTGAACGCGCAGGGGGGCCTGCACACGCCAGAGGATTTCGCGGCGGCAAAGGCCACTCCAAGCATCCCGATCAGTGGCTGTTACAAGGACATCGACGTTGTAGAGCATCCGCCAAATGGCCAAGGCGCAACTGCCTTGTTGATGCTGAACATGTTCAAGCATTTCGACATTGCGGGAATGGACCCCCTTGGGGCCAAGCGTATTCATTTTGAGGCAGAGATCACCAAACTCGCTTATGATGCGCGCAACCGCTTTTTAGCCGATCCGGATCATACATCGCGGCTGGATCACATGTTGTCCCCAGAAACAGCCACCAAACTGGCCGCCTTGGTGGACCCGAAAAGGGCGATGGCCGCCCCTGCCCCGTTGAGCGAAGCAGTCCACAAGGACACGATCTACATCACTGTGGTGGATGGTGACAGCATGGCTGTGTCGTTGATTTATTCGATATTTCATGGGTTTGGCTCAGGCATCGCCTCGGACAAGTTTGGCATTCTGCTGCAAAACCGGGGCGCGGGGTTTACCCTGCAAGAAGGCCATCCAAATGAGTTGAAAGGGGGTAAACGCCCCATGCACACGATCATTCCCGGCATGATCAAACGGCAGGGACGTGTGGAAATGCCCTTTGGCGTGATGGGCGGGGCCTATCAATGTTGTGGGCACGCGCGGTTTGCTTCCAACCTTCGGGACTTCGGCATGGACCCGCAAAGCGCCATTGATGCCCCCCGTGCCTTTGCCGAAAATGGCGTGCTGAAGGTGGAGCGTGGATATAGCGACACGGTGCGCCAGACCCTTGCGGATATGGGCCATCAGGTCGAAACGCCGGAGACGGCCATCGGCGGGGCACAGGCGATTTTGATGCGCGAGGATGGTGTGCTGGAAGGTGCAAGCGATCCGCGCAAGGATGGTTGTGCGCTTGGGTATTAAAGCGTGAGCAACGGCGAGTTGGCTTCTGCGAAGCCAAATGGAGGCTCTGCCTCCAGACCTCCGGGAATACGCAGCAAGAAAGAGGAAAGGCAGCAGCCGACCTTGAACCTGCTCAATTCAGCTGGAAATGCAGCGGGTAGGCGCCATCCGTGAAAGGGCCAAAAAGGTCTGGAATATCAGGATGATCCACCGGTTCGCCGGAATAATCCGCCACAAGGTTCTGCTCGGAGACATAAGCCACATAGTAGCTTTGGTCATTTTCAGCGAGCAGGTGGTAAAACGGCTGATCTTTGATCGGGCGCGCGTCTTCAGGAATGGCCTCATACCATTCATCTGTATTGGAAAATTCCGGATCGACGTCAAAAATCACACCCCGAAAGGGATGTTTCTTATGACGGACGATCTGCCCAAGGTGATATTTCGCGCGTGTGCGTAGCATAACATTGCAGCCCCTACCGTTCGTTAGTAGTTGATTCAAGGGGCATTTGTCCAATCACGTAACGGCAATCCAAGGAAACAGACTGTTGAACCTCGCTTTCACCGTTCTTGAAATCGTCGCACCTGTGTTTTTGCTGGCAGGCATTGGGTTCACGTGGGTGAAACTGGGGTTTGAGTATCGCATCACCTTTGTCACGCAATTGGCGATGACCCTGGCCATTCCCTGCCTGATCTTTGTTTCCTTGATGAAAACCCAGATTGACCCGGCTGCGCTGACCGCTTTGTCGCTGGCCAGCATTGTGGCCTATCTGGTGGTGAGCGTGGCGATGATTGTGCTGGTCATGGCGCTACGCCTGAACAGGGGCACCTATAGCGCGCCGTTGATCTTCGGAAACACCGGCAATTTGGGGCTGCCGCTGGCGCTTTTTGCCTTTGGTGACACCGGGCTTAGCTACGCTGTGGTGGTTTTTGCGATCATGGCAATCTGGTCTTTCACCTTCGGCATTTGGCTGGTGGCGGGCAAAGGTGCCTTGGGGAAAGTCGTACGCGAACCCTTGGTTTGGGCCACATTGCTGGGCGCATTGTTTTTGTGGCGCGGATGGGAAACGCCAACGTTCCTGACCAACACGCTGGATCTGATAGGGCAGATGGCGATCCCACTGATGCTGATCACCTTGGGTGTCGCCGTAGCGCGACTGACACCCGGCGGCATTGGCCGCGCGGTTGTTTTGTCTGCGCTGAAGGTTGTGATCTGTGTTGCCATCGCCTGGGCTGCCGCAAGCTGGTTCGACCTTGACAACGTGGCCTTTGGCGTCTTGGTTTTGCAGGTGGCGACCCCCGTTGCCGTCTCCAACTATTTGTTGGCAGAGAAATACGGCGCAGATGCCCAACCAGTGGCTGGTTTGGTCGTTGTCTCCACCCTAATGTCCGTGGGCGCATTGCCGCTGATATTAGCGTTGCTGATCTAACTTTTGTGATGTGACGCGGGCGTGAGATGCGCTATACTGCTTTCATAATAAATGCGTTTGTAAAAAACGAAGCGAGAGGCAGATGAGCAAAACTCTTCGCGCTATGATTATTGTGTTGCTGGTCGCCTCTTGTGGAGGTGGTCAATCGACTGCGCCCAGAAATCTGGACAACGCCTGCACAATCCTCAAAGAGCGCCCCGATTTCCTAAAATCCTTCCGCGCGGCGGAGCGTAAATGGGGTGTCCCCATGCATGTGCAGATGGCCACCATCTATCAGGAAAGCAAATTTGTTGCAGACGCGCGCACGCCGTTCAAATACGTGCTGGGCGTGATCCCGATGGGGCGTCAATCAAGCGCTTATGGCTATAGCCAGGCTTTGGATGCCACGTGGGACGAATACCGTCGTAAACAGAACCGCCGCACCGCCAAACGCGACCGGATCCGGGATGCCTCTGATTTCATGGGCTGGTACATGACCGAAAGCAATCAGCGCAACGGCATCGCGCTGACGGACGCGCGCAATCAGTATCTGGCCTATCACGAAGGGCACACTGGTTTCCGTAAAGGCAGCTATAACCGCAAAGGTTGGCTGGTGGCGGTATCAAGCAAGGTAGCGGCACGGTCGCAGATGTATGAACAGCAGATATCCGGGTGCAGGCTGGGCCGTGGTTAAGAGGATTTAGAAACCTTCAGTTCAGCAATGACATCGCCATCATCCCTGAACCCCACGGCCTGAAAACCGTAGCGCGTATATAGCTTTTCAGCCGCCACATTGGCCGGATCATAGTAGATATCTATCAACGAGCAGCGGTTGTGGGCCTTGATCTCATCCAGAACAAGGGCCATCGCCTGCTTACCAATCCCGGTGTTTTGACGACTGCGGTCAACCATCAGCCGCCAAATGGTGCATTCATCTTCGTCCGGGTCGCCAATTTTGCCAAATTGATACATCACAAAACCGACCACTTCGCCGTCGGCCAAAATCGCTCTTGGATGAAACAAAGGGGACAAAGACGCTTCAGCGATGGAATAAACGTTTGCAGGCAGGTTCTTTACCTGCTCTTCTTCAAGCTCCAACTCGACGACATCATAGAAGTTTTCTCTGCCAATCTTGGCCAGCCTTACGTCCAAAGTTCTGACCCCCAGATAGGAATACGATCACCGATCCTGCTCAATCTTCGCATCCCCCACATCAAAAAGCTTGTTGGGCAGGCCAATGCCCCGCTGCAATTCACCCAAGACGACTGTTGTCAGGCTGCCACTGCCATCATTAATCACCCATTGGCGCAACTGCACGGGGGTGGTTGTTGTCCGTGAATTTCAACTGGATGTTTCCATATTCCGGATGCGCCGGATCCTGGGCCGTTACAACCGTCGCGGTGCCGTCATACGAATGCCCCGTCACCATACGCGCTTGTCCAAGGTTCACCTTTTTGGCGAGGATGATCGACAGCGGCGTGCGCGCCAACGGATAACTTTCCGCCGGTTGATTGGACTTTTTGTCGTAGATCACCACTGTGTTGGCTCCAACAACCACCAGCGAACTTTCGGGCGGGTTATATTCAAACCGCGCCTTACCGGGGCGTTTGATATAGATCGTGCCCGTCGCAATGGACCCGTCATCGTTGATCTGCGTGAACTCACCCTTCGCAGACTGCAACTTGTTGAGATAGCCGGATATCTTGCTCAGCGACATTTGCTGTGCAGATGCAGCGATGGGCGCGACGGCCATTGCACAGGCCAACATCAGGGCCGTTGGGGTAAAACGCATTGCTCGTTCCTCACGATTATTGTTGAACCCGACATAAGCCTGATGGGGATGTTATGCGATATCAACGCCCGCGATTTTCTTAGATTTGGCATAAAAACGCCGCCGGGATGGACCCCCGGCGGCATAGTTTAATTGCCGAACTTATATCCTTGGAGGGAATTTTTAAGCCTGTTCCGGCACCAGTATTTCGCGTTTGCCCACGTGATTGGCAGGAGAGACCAGGCCCTGATCTTCCATCTGTTCTACCAGGCGCGCCGCCTTGTTGTAGCCAATCGCCAGTTTACGTTGGATGTAGGAGGTGGAGCATTTGCGATCATTGATCACAACCTGAACCGCCGTATCATAAAGCGCATCTTCGCCATCCGTATTGCCGCCCGTGTTCAGGCCAAGCACCGCGTCGATGTCACTTTCTTTGCCTTCCGGTGGGCCTTCAACAACGCCGCTGACGTAATCCGGTTCACCAAACTGCTTGAGGTGGTTGACGATCTCTTCAACCTCTTCATCCGACACAAACGGGCCGTGGCAACGGGTGATTTTCGCGCCACCCGCCATATAAAGCATGTCACCCATGCCCAGCAGTTGTTCTGCACCCATTTCGCCAAGGATCGTACGAGAGTCGATTTTTGAGGTCACCTGAAACGAAATCCGCGTGGGGAAGTTCGCCTTGATCGTACCCGTAATCACATCGACCGACGGACGTTGCGTGGCCATGATCAGGTGAATGCCAGAGGCACGCGCCATCTGCGCAAGGCGCTGGATACAGGCCTCAATCTCTTTGCCCGCAACCATCATCAGGTCGGCCATTTCGTCCACGATCACAACGATATAGGGCAGTTTGACGGGTGTGTTTTCTTCCGTTTCGAAAATGGGTTCCCCGGTGTCATCATCAAACCCGGTCTGCACGGTGCGTTCAAAGTTCTCGCCTTTGGCAAGCGCTTCGGCCACGCGGCCGTTATAGCCTTCGATGTTACGCACGCCCATCTTGGACATTTTGCGATAACGCTCTTCCATCTCGCCCACGGTCCATTTCAACGCAACCAGCGCCTTCTTGGGGTCCGTCACAACGGGGGACAGCAGGTGCGGAATTCCGTCATAGACGGACAGTTCCAGCATCTTGGGGTCAATCATGATCATCCGGCATTCTTCGGGGCTCAGCTTATAAAGCAAGCTCAGGATCATGGTGTTGATCGCCACGGATTTACCGGAACCGGTTGTACCCGCGATCAGAAGGTGAGGCATCTTGGCAAGGTTCGCCACCACAGGTTCCCCCCCGATGTCCTTGCCCAAGGCCAGTGGCAAACGGTGGTTGCCATCGCCAAAATCGCGGCTTGCGAGGATCTCGCGCAGCACCACTTTCTCGCGGTTTTCATTGGGCAGTTCGATACCAATCACGCTGCGGCCGGGCACGGTAGAGACACGTGCAGACAAGGCCGCCATGGAGCGTGCGATATCATCCGCCAAACCAATCACCCTTGACGCCTTGAGACCCGGCGCGGGTTCCAGCTCGTACATTGTGACAACGGGGCCGGGACGCACAGCGATGATTTCGCCCTTCACACCATAGTCATCCAGAACGGATTCCAACATGCGCGCGTTTTCTTCTAAAGCTTCGTCAGAAAGATGCAGGCGCTGCACCGTTTCCGGGCTTTCCAGCAGCGCCAGCGGCGGCAATTCGAAACCGGGATGCGTGTCATCAAAGGACAGCGTGGGCTGCGCCTCTGCCTGCGCCTGTTTGGACGGTTGCACAGGCTTGCGGATGGGCTGTTGCACAACCTTGCGCGGCTCAGCCACGGGGATTGCAGCCATTGGTGCAGCTTCCGGCTGTGCCAATGGCAAAGGATCAACAGGCGCCTCTTCGTACACCGGCTCAGCCATGGGTGCAGAGGGTGCAACCCGATCCAGCGTGACGCGAGGCTGCGCGACCAAAGGCGGTTCCTGCCGGGCGGAGGCTGTCAATGGTGGCTCTGGCGGCAAGGCTGCGGGTTGGGACGTATCCAGCAACAAGGCATCCGGGCCACGCCCGCGCCCTTTGGTCAATGGGGTGGTCACCGGCGTGTGCACCGCGGTGGTGGAACGCACACGGTTCTTGATCACATCAGCAATCTTGCTTTTGATCCGCTCTTCGCCAAAGCCATCCTGCTCTTCAGGCATCACATGGCTTTGTGTCTCAACCAGCTCAGGCTCTGGCAGGGGATCGGGGCGTTTGATCAGGGTGGGCATGCGTGCCAGCAGGCCGGTCTTGGCTTCGGCCTGGAACTCCTGCCCATGATAATCATCCGTCAATTGCGGGTCATCCTCCGCAAACACAGGCTGGCTTGCGGCAAAGGCTGCATTTTCTTCCGCCTCGACCCGGCGGCGTTCGCGACGCTCAGCGGTGCGGACCTGAACGCCTTGGGCTGCACGAACAGCACCAGACGCGCTGCGCCCCAAAAGGTTCATCAACGAGGCATAGGCAACGATCATCCCCACCAGCATAAAGCGCCCGGCGCGCAACAATTCAGCGCGGGTAAAGCCCAGCACAAAGGCGCCCAAGGCCAAAATACCAATGCCCATCAGCAAAGACATCAGCTTGATCGTAAAGGTCGAGCCAATTGGAAGGAAGGTCAGGATAGACCCCAGAATGGTGTCGCCCAACAGCCCGCCAAGACCCGCATTATGGGCCTGCAACCAGGCATCCCCCGGCGTCAGCGTGGCCGCATAGACAGACCCAAAAACAATCGCAATGGGCGCAAAAATCAGCGATCCTATGGCGCGATCCTGCCCCCAGTGCAGCGCAATGCGCGNCTTGTGTCGCGTTGGCGGGATCAACAGGAACGATGCGGCCTTGATTGCCGTTGGCAATGGTCAGGCTAAAGGCAGTATTCTGGCTCAAATCTCATTCCCATCCGCGAGAACGCCTAGGATCCGGGCCATCTCAAGTTTCAGGCGCACGGCCTCGTAGCGCAGGGTGACCTCGGCCTGTTGTTGGCGTGCGTAGGTTTCATAAACCCCTACAACGTCAATGACTTGCCGCTGGCCTGCATCATATTGGGCCTGGAACAGATCAAGGTTCTGCTTGGCCTGTGACCGAAGCTCTGCCGCCTCAGCCGATTGTCTGGACTTCGCGGCGATCTGCCCTTCCAGTTTGCGCAATTGGCGGGTCGCGTCCTCATTGGCCTGGCTTACGCGGCGACCTGCGGCCTCTTTCGTGGCCTCAAGCGCCTGCAAGGTGGCCCCGGTGCCAAGGCCCAGCAAATTGTCCGATTTGACCTGAAGGCCAAAGGTGGAATCCTCACCCACCGTGCCCCCGGCTGTTAGCCCTGGCAGGTTGCCTGCACGTTCAATCTTGGCGGCGGCGATGGCGCGGGTCTTTTCCGCCTCGGCCATAACCACGCTTAGCGGTTGGGCGGCGTCAGCAGAGACATCAAATCGCGGCGTGCCGCGCAGATCGCCCAAAGGCTGGATCGACATGGCGTTGAGTTCGGAAATCGACGTGGCCGCGCGCTCCGTGTTGGCGTGGCGGTCCGCTTTGATCTCTGCCAGTTTCTGGTTCAGGATATTGAGGTCAGACAGATCAGACACACCACCTTTGACACGCTCATTCATGATCCAGGCGAAATGGCCCATGTCCTGCAAGGATATCTCTGCCAGCGCCGCCTTTTCGCGCGCCTCAACCGCATCTGTGTAGAGCCCAAGGGCCGTGTGCACGCGGTCATTGGTGTCGCTGGCCAGGTTCACGGCGGCCACTTCAACATCTGCCACAGCAAAGGCGCGCTCGCCCTTTTTGCGTCCATTGTCGAAAAGCACCTGTTCCACCACCAGATTGGCCACCAAGGACCCTAAGGAGCTCAGGCTGATCTGCGGCCCGATCTTGGGCAGCCAGTTCTTTGATGCGGCTTCTGAACGCAGTCGTGCAGAGCGCAGTTCCGCCTCTGCGGCGCGTGAATTGGCGGCCAGAACCGAAGTCGCAACCTTGTCAAGCTACTGCCTGAGGGCAGCGCTGAGCGCCGCGCAGACAGGCCCTGAATAATCTGGCTTTCTGAATTGACTTTGTCAGCATGAGTGGATGCGTTGCGCGCCACCGAAGTATTGTCACCAGATTTAAAGCGCGAAGAGACATCATTCAGCCCTCCGCCTGCATCTGACAAACATCCCCCAAGGGTGAACGCAAATGCGCACACCACCCCTGCCCTTTTTACACCGTGCCCCATGTTCCTGCCTCTAACGTGCGGATTATTATGGTTATTTTGTTATTAGTGGCGCGGGTCGTTGATCGCCCGCGCCTTACTGCTCGTTTTTGTTCTTAAATGACGACTGTCACGTCTTCGTCGACGATAACGCGGCCTTCTTCACCCAACGTGTAGATGTTGTAGGTCTGGTTATCACGCACTTCACTGCCCGCGGCTGTGGCACCGGTGATGGTGACTGTGTCGTCCTCACCCCCGTTGATCTGCAACTCATTTGTGTTGCGCGACAATGCCAGCAGAGTTGCCTCATCTATCGTGAGGTTGCCCTCTTCGGCAAAGGTCAGATCCAGTGTTTCGATATTGTGGTCGCCCAAGGCTGCACCATCCAGCGTGACTTCACTGGCGGCAGCTTCGTCATCCAGCACCACATAGGTGCCGCTGGTGTTGCCCGCGTCATCCGTTGCGGTGATCACCAGGTGCGAACCGTCAGGCACATCAGAGTCAAAGGCAAAGTTGGTTTCACCCAACACGTCGATGTCCACCTGCACGGCACCCACTTCGGAGATGCTGCCATCTGCTGCGACCTGATGCACGGCCAGATCATCGGTGCTGATTTCAGTGGAGATGCCGCGAATGCCATCGCCATCCCGTGTGTAGGAAGCAATCACCGGGCCATCAGGCGCATCCGTATCAATCGCTAATGTGTCATCAATGGTTGCCACGTTGCCTGCCGCATCTGTCGCCGCGACCGAGATATCGGCGGCATAGGTGCCAGAACGGATCGAACCAGGTGGGATTGTCAGGCTCCAGTTGCCCGCGCCATCGACATTTGCCACATGTTGAGTGCCATCAAAGGTCACCACAACGGTTGAACCCGCCTCAACCTGGCCACCCAGATCAATACCCGCCGCAACTTCGGCTGCGTTAGCTACGCCATCCGCGCCGCCTGCGCCATCGGCCATAGAGAATGGCACAACTTCAGTGTCGATATGGACCACGCCACTAGTGCTGGCTACATTGCCTGCGGCATCTGTCGCCGTCACGGTCGCGGTGGCGTCATAGGTGCCCTGAGCAAGTTGCGAGGCAGAGAAGACCGCGCTCCAATTGCCCGCGCCATCCACGGTTGCGATCACGTCAATGCCATTGAGGTTCACAACAACAGACGTAGAGCCCACTTCGGTTGTGCCCGTGATTTCGACACCGCCACTGGCCAGACGTTCAACGGCGTTAACCACACCGTCACCGCCGCCCACAGCACCCACATCAATGCTGAGATTGTCCACGCGGGTGTCCACAGCCACCTGATCTGTGGCTTCCAAAGGATTGCCCGCCGGATCAACGGTTGATGCATGGATGTCAGCGATATAATCCCCCGCAGGGACTTCGCTAGCCGCGAAATCAGCGTTCCAATTGCCATCCGCGCCGGTCACAACCGTATGGCTAACGCCGTTCATGGTGACGGTCACAGATGCGCCGGGGTTAGATGTACCCGTCAGGGTCACGCCATCGCCGGCCTCAACCGCGTTAACGACATCGTCACCCTCAACCGGGTTGGCAGAAATGGTCAGCACGCCTGCATCGCGGTCAACTGTTACATCTTGTGTGATGGTTTCGACATTGCCCGCTGCGTCCGTGGCGGTGGCGGACATCACAACAGTCTGCTCTCCGCCAGGGATTTCTGAGGCGCTAAAGTCAACACTCCAGGCGCCATTTGCGGCGACACTGGCCTCATGGGTAAAGCCGTTCAGCGTTACGCTGACGGTTGAACCTGGCTCTGTTGTGCCGGTCATTGTAAAGCCATCTACCGCCTCGGCGATGTTGATGACACCATCAGCGCCCCCGGTTGTGTCGGTAAAACTGAAATCACGCACGAGCGTATCAATGTCGACCGTGCCGGTTGCCGCGGCGCTGTTACCAGAAGCATCCGTCGCCACCGCTGTGACGGGGGTAGACAGCTCGCCCGTGGGTACTTCGCTCATCGGGAAATCAACGGACCAATTGCCATTGGCGTCCACAACCGCCTCATGGGTGCCTGTGCCAAAGGTGACCACAACAGTTGAGCCCGGCTGCGTTGTCCCGGTCAGGGTCACGCCGTCCTGAATTTCTGCTGCGTTTACAATGCCATCCGTCTCGACGCTGGCTGTGTCAATCGTGACGTTAGCAACAGTATCAACCACCAGACCGTCCGTCAGCGTGGCCGTGTTGCCAAAGGCATCAGAGGTCCAGATCGTGACCTCGCCGGTGTATTCACCCGCCTCAAGCGTGCCAGGTGCCCAGGACACGGACCAGGTGCCATCTTCAGCCACCGTAGTGGATTGTGCGATCCCAGCGATGGTGACGGTCACATCTGCGCCCGCTTCACCGGTACCGGTGATGGTCACGCCCTCGCGAATGACGCCTCATTAAAGGAATCCATCACGGATTCTGTGCCGCTGGTGACGGCAATTGCGGGCGGGGTTGTGTCGATTACAAACTCTGGACCATCCAAAACCACGGGGCCTGCCGTTGTCATCACGGTGACAACCGCTTCGTGCGTCCCATCTTCGGGGAAATTTTCGCCCTCAAAGGTGACTTCAAAGGTGCCGCCCTCGTCGATGGTCGTGTCGATGGACTGCTCACCCACCGTGACAACCACATCCGCGCCAGGAGAGCCGCCACCGGAAACGGTGATCGTATCGGGGCCGCGATCATCGCCGCCATGGGAAACGCTTGCGTCCGGCTCATTCACGTATGGGTCAATCGGCACGACGCCCGCAGCGCTGTCACCACCGCCCAGACTGCTAAGTGCCGCAACACCACCAACGCCCGCAGCGGCAAGACCTGCGCCACCGCTCAATAGACCAGCACCCAACAAGGGTGCAGCAAACATTGAAACCTCTTCACCTGCAGCGGCAGCGGCAAGCTCTGTACGGCCGAGGTAAATCAGGTCATCCGAAGGGCTCCACTTGCCCAGGATTCCGTTGTCATGTACTGCGCGAACAGTTCACCATTGCCCGTGTCCACAAATGTGACTTCGTTCAAGTACCCATCTGCAGAAACAAACAACCGGTTGGGCGTGCCTGCATCGTTGAAGTAATTCTCGATTAGGATCACCCGGCCATCACTGAGCGTGACAACCAGATCGTTGCCTGTGCGCACCTGCCCCTGCAGATCGCTCTCTCTTAGATTAAGGGAAATCTCCTGCCCGGATTGCGCTTGGATCGCGTGTGATTGCGCGCCACTGGGAACAGTTCCGCGCTGCAAGCCGCCCGCACTATCGCGCACGACAAAATCAATCGCCTTCATAACACCACCACTCTACCGCGAAGCCCGTTCTATGCGGGTCTTCTTTTGTTTTGTTCTTACAAAGCCGGCCTGTTCAAGCACGCCGTGCGTTTGCTTCCTTGATTTGGGATACCGCTAAACCCTTCTCGAATCTAGAGTCTTTTTTGATTTCGGCCGCCGTTCAACCGGCACTTGAGTGCCCAAGGCGCGCATTGCGCGAGGTCGAAATCCAGTTATCTGATTCTTTTCAAACGACTATCCTTCATCGGTATCCAATGTGGATAGCCAAGAAAAGCATGGCACATTTTGTATGGGCGCGCGTCAGAGTTGACATTTGCACGGCTCAATCAGACCTTCGCGAAATGACAAATCTTAAAAACGCGTTGCGCCCGCTCACCGAAGACCCCGATTACGGGATCACGCTCTCTGATGGATGCCGTCTTTCGGCGCGGGTTTGGATGCCCGAGGATGCGGGTGACGATCCCGTTCCGGTGATTTTGGAGCACCTTCCTTATCGTAAACGGGACGGCACAACCGCGCGCGACGCGCTGACACATCCATGGTTTGCGCAGCGTGGATATGCCTGCGTGCGTGTGGACATGCGCGGGAATGGCGACAGCGAAGGGTTGATGGAGGATGAATATACGCAGCAGGAACTTGATGATGCCTGCGAAGTGATTGCACAATTGGCCGCGCAGCCCTGGTGCAATGGCCGTGTGGGCATGATGGGGATCAGCTGGGGCGGGTTTAACGGCCTGCAAGTCGCGGCGATGGCACTCGAGGCGTTGAAAGCCGTGATCACGCTGTGTTCAACGGTGGATCGTTATGCCGATGACATCCACTACAAGGGCGGCTGCCTGCTGAATGAAAACCTTGGTTGGGGGGCCACGATGTGGAGCTATTCCAGCCGCGCGCCGGACCCGGCGTTGCGCAAGGACTGGAAAGAGATGTGGCTGGATCGTCTTGAAAATGAACCCTACCTGCCTGCCGTCTGGCTGCGCCATCAGAAGCGGGACGCCTACTGGCAGCACGGGTCGATCATTGAGGATTATTCCAAACTCAAGGCAAAAGTGCTGGCCATTGGCGGCTGGGGCGATGCTTACAAGAACGCCGTGCCGCAGATTGTCGAGGCCCTGCCCGGTGCCAAAGGCATCGTTGGCCCTTGGGTGCACAAGTATCCACATTTCGCCATTCCCGAACCGCGCATTGGGTTCCTGCAGGAAGCGTTGCGCTGGTGGGACCATTGGCTCAAGGACGCGGATACAGGCGTAGAGGATGACCCCGATTATCGCGCCTACCTGATGGACGGCGTGCGCCCAGCCACATGGTACACCGAGCGCCCCGGACGCTGGGTGGCGGAACCCAAAGGGGCGACCTCTCACCTTCAAACAAAAACCCTGCACCTGAGCGATGAGGGTCTTGGCGAGGTAGCCGCCCCTCTTAGTCGCGTTGTCGCCTCTCCCGCAACCTGCGGGGCCGATGCGGGTGAATATTGTGCGATCTGGCTGGGTCCTGAACTGCCGGGGGATCAGCGCGGTGATGATGCCTTGTCTGTGTGTTTTGACACGGGCCCCCTTCCCGACGACATGGATATTGTCGGCGCGCCGCGCCTGACGCTGACCCTTCAATCGGACCAACCACAAGCGCAGATCGCCGTGCGGTTGAACCATCTGCATCCTGATGGTGCGTCAACCCGGATCACCTATGGGGTGTTGAACCTGAGCCACCTCAAAGGACACGCGACTCCGCATGCTTTGGCCCCAGGTAAGCCGCATGAGGTGGCCCTTGATCTGGATCACATCGCTTACCGCGTGCCCAAAGGCCATCAATTGCGCGTTGCGATCTCTACCGCTTATTGGCCGCTGCTGTGGCCTTCACCCACAGCGGCGACATTGCAGTTAGGTGCAGGGGCTATCTCTCTGCCGCAACGCCCCACGCCGGGCGGGGATGAACATGTGTTTGAGCCGCCCACCGCCGCTGATCCCTGGCAGACGGAGACTATAAGGGCCGACAATCACATCCGGCGTCGCGAAACGGATATGAACTCTGGCGTGGTGTCCCTGATCATCGAGGATGACTTTGGCAAGGTGCGCGACGCCGATCATGGGTTGATCAATGGCTCGATCGCGCGCGAACGCTGGGACATTCATCCCGATGATCCGCTCAGCGCGCGCGGCAGTTGTCACTGGACCGATGAGCTGGAGCGCGACGGCATTCGCCTGCGCACGGAAACCCATAGCGCAATGTGGTCTGACGCCAGTCATTTCTACCTAAGCGCGAAGGTGGAAGCCTATGAGAATGACACGCTGATCTATGAACGCGACGTCGAAGACAGCATTCCGCGTGATCACTTGTAGGCGAAGGCAGCCAAAACAGGCCATTAACACTTGCGATATGGCGGGGAATGGGCAAACTTGACCCGTCAATCAATAACAAGCGCGTCAAAGCGCCATGATTCCAATCAGGGAGAACCTAGAATATGAATGACGAACTGAAACATCTGACGGGCAAGGTGGCGTCCGGCGCCATGACACGCCGTGACTTTATTGCACGTGCTGCTGCCCTTGGCGTTACCGCCGCAGTTGCCAATTCCATGCTGGCAGGTGAGGCCAAAGCTGCCTCTCACGCCTCCCCCGTTGCCGGTGGCACATTCCGCATGGGCGTTCAGGGTGGTGAATCCACGAACACCCAAGACCCCGCAAGCTGGGCCTCAGACGTGCCAATCGCGATCGGTCAGCTTTGGGGTGAAACTCTGGTTGAGGTTGAGCCTGATGGCTCCCTCATCGGTCTGGTTGCAGAAAGCTGGGAAGGCTCCGCTGACGCCAAGACATGGACCTTCAAGATCCGCGAGAACTGCATGTTCTCTAACGGCAATGCTGCCACGGCAGATGACGTGCTCAAGACCATGGAGCGTCACTCCAACGAAGACACCAAATCAGGTGCTGCGGGCATCATGAAAGGCATCAAGGCGATGTCGACTGAGGGCAACAACTTTATTGTTGAGCTGGACATCGGCAACGCTGACCTGCCCTATCTGATGGCCGACTATCACTTGATGATCCAGCCCGGCGGTGGTTTTGATGACCCAGCCGCCGCGATCGGTACTGGTGCCTATGTGATGGAGAGCTTTGAGCCCGGCGTGCGCGCCTCGGCCACGCGCCGCTCCGATTACTGGGGTGGTGATCAGACGGTAACAGCGCACTATGACAAAGTAGAAGTCATCGTTCTGAACGACGCAACAGCGCGTACAGCGGCGTTGCAATCTGGTCAGGTTGACACCATCAACCGTGTTGAGCCCAAGATCGCCAAACTGCTGGATCGTGCGCCAAACCTGTCGGTTCAGAACGTATCAGGCCGTGGCCACTATGTGTTTATCGCACATATCGACACAGCACCGTTTGACAACAATGATCTGCGTCTGGCGCTGAAGTACGCCATGAACCGTCAGGAACTGGTGGACAAGATCCTTCAGGGCTATGGCGGCGTCGGCAACGACTTCCCCATCAACGCAGCCTACCCGCTGTTTGACGACACTATCCCACAGCGCGAATTCTCTCTTGAGGAAAGCGGCTGAGCACTACAAGAAGTCCGGCCATGATGGCTCGCCCATCATCCTGCGCACAGCTGATGGTGCATTCCCTGGTGCGGTAGACGCCGCAGCGCTGTTCCAGCAATCCTGTGAGGCCGCTGGCATCCCACTGGAAGTTAAGCGTGAGCCAAACGACGGTTACTGGTCCGAAGTATGGAACGTTCAGCCCTTCTGCTGCTCCTACTGGGGTGGTCGTCCGGTGCAGGACCAGATGTACGCCACAGCGTATCTGTCCTCAGCAGACTGGAACGACACACGCTGGAAGCGTGAAGAGTTCGACGCCATGCTGCTGGAAGCACGTGCCGAGCTTGATGAAGGCAAGCGCAAAGAGCTCTACTCCAAGATGGGCCGTTTGCTGCGCGAAGAAGGCGGCTTGATCCTACCAATGTTCAACGACTTCATTGACGCGGTTTCAAACGAAGTCCACGGCTTTGAGGGTGATCCAAACGGACCACAGATGGCCTGGTATGCGTTCAAGAAGACTTGGAAAGCATAAGGCGCTTTTGTGAAGCCTTTTAAAAATCGTGTCGCCGGGTCAGATCGGCCCGGCGACACACGCCGACCCCTCCTTCACGTTCCGGTGTCAAACCGATGAGTGGAGGACCAAACAAACGCGGATTGTGGTCCCGAATTTTCGGATCTGACAAAGCACCTGCCGCCCCGAAGCGCCTGGCGCAAAGACTTTCAACACCGTCTCATGCACGACGTAGCACAGCACAGCTTTGTGCGGCGTCCTTTGCACGCTGCTGGGACATCTGGGTTAAGTGGTTCAAAGATCGACTGAGGGTTATTCCCTTTCAACGCGACCTGTTCCAACGTCGGATACGCAAAAAGGTTGAGCTGACCCAAACCCGCCCGCCACTTTCAATCGCAAACTCAAACACAGCCCTTGCGACACTTGTCGCAACACGGTCTAGTATGTCTTAAGAACCGGAGGATTAATAAGCACGTGCATCCTGTTGTAAAATTGGTCGCCCAGCGAATATCGCTCGGCATCCTCCTGCTCCTGGCAGCTTCCGTACTCATATTCGCGGGCACCGTTATGCTGCCCGGGGACGTGGCCCAACAAATTCTGGGCCAGGGCGCAACGCCTGAAAACCTCGCAAACTTGCGCGAAGAGCTGGGTCTGAACGATCCGCCTGTAACCCGGTATTTCCAATGGCTTGGCGGATTTATCCAAGGAGATTTGGGCACCGCCCTCACAAATGGCCGCGACATTGCCGAAAGCATCGGCGGACGTTTGAAAAACACCCTCTTCCTCGCCTTCTGGGCTGCGGTGATCTCGGTCCCGCTGGCAATCACGCTGGGCCTGTTGGCGGTGCGCTACAAGAACCGCTGGCCGGACAAGGTGATCTCTGCCATCACCCTGACCACGATTTCGATCCCTGAATTCATGATCGGCTACATCCTGATCTATGTGCTGGCGATCCAATTGGGGTGGTTCCCCTCTGTCGCCTTGATGAACGACTCGATGTCACTGTTTCAAAAACTGAATGCCATCGCCATTCCCGTGATGGTGCTGACCCTTGTGGTGCTGGCCCATATGATGCGCATGACCCGCGCGGCCATCCTGAACGTGATGCAGTCCGCCTATATCGAAACGGCGGAACTCAAGGGCATGGGGATGCTGAAAATCATCCGTAAGCACGCTTTCCCGAACGCCATCGCGCCTATCGTGAACGTGGTGATGATCAACATGGCCTACCTTGTAGTGGGTGTTGTGGTGGTTGAAGTGGTCTTTGCCTATCCCGGCATGGGCCAATATCTGGTGGACCATGTGTCGAAACGCGACGTGCCGGTGGTGCAGGCCTGTGGCCTGATCTTTGCCGCTGTCTACATCGGGTTGAACCTGATTGCCGACGTCGTCTCTATCCTCGCCAATCCACGTCTGAGGCACCCAAAATGAAGAACATTCCTATCTCCGCTCTCATCGGTCTGTTCTTCACGGGCCTCTATTTTCTCATTGCCATTCTGGCCCCAGTCATTGCCCCATACGGCATGGCAGAAATCGTCTCTGACGAAATCTGGGCCCCGGCTTCTTCCGAGTTCTGGCTGGGCACCGACAACGTGGGCCGCGACCTGCTGACCCGCCTGATCTATGGCGGACGCACCACGATCTTTATCGCGACCATGGCCACAATCCTCAGCTTCGTGACCGGCTCTGTGCTGGGTTTCTTTGCGGCTGTTTCTGGTGGCTGGGTCGATCAAGTGCTCAGCCGCTTTGTGGATCTGATCATGTCGATCCCCTCGCTCATCTTCGCGCTGGTTGTGCTCTCGGTTATGCCCACAACGATGTTCACCTTGATCGTCCTGATGGGTCTGCTCGATTCCACCCGCGTCTACCGTCTGGCGCGCGCGGTTGCCGTAGACATCACCGTGATGGATTATGTGGAGGCTGCGCGACTGCGTGGTGAGAAAATCGGCTGGATCATCTTTCGGGAAATCCTGCCCAATGCCCTCTCGCCACTCGTGGCGGAAATGGGTCTGCGCTTTATCTTCATGGTGCTCTTCATCTCTACCCTGTCTTTCCTGGGTCTGGGTGTTCAGCCCCCACAGGCAGATTGGGGCGGTATCGTGAAAGAGAACAAGGAAGGCATCAACTACGGCATTCAGGCGGCCCTTTATCCGGCCTACGCCATTGCGACCTTGTGTATCTCTATCAACCTCGTGGCGGATTGGATCCTCAACCGAACCACCTCACTGAAAGGAGGTCGGGGATGAGCGAAGATAAACTCCTCAAAGTCCGCAACCTGAAAATCGGCGCTACGATTTACCCACCGGGTGAACGCCCCCGCGACATCGAAATCGTACATGGTGTTGATTTTGATCTGGCACCTGGCAAAGTGCTGGGCCTGATTGGTGAATCCGGCGCTGGCAAATCCACCATCGGCCTTGCGGCCATGGCCTATGGCCGAGGCGGTGTGGAATTGACCGGGGGCGAAGTTTGGGTCAATGGACGCAACATGCTGAAGGCCGGCATCCGCGACGTGCGCAACCTGCGCGGCGGCGAAGTCACCTATGTATCGCAATCAGCGGCAGCCTCGTTCAACCCAGCCAAAAAGATCATGGATCAGGTGATCGAAGCCGCCGTTCTGCAAAAGAAGTTCACCAAAGCCGAGGCGGAAAGCCGCGCGGTTGAGCTGTTTCGCAAACTGGGTCTACCGGACCCGGAAAACATCGGGGAACGCTATCCGCATCAGGTTTCTGGTGGCCAATTGCAACGCTGCATGACTGCGCTGGCGCTTTGTCCGCAACCTGATCTGGTGGTCTTTGACGAACCGACAACGGCGCTGGACGTGACGACCCAGATCGACGTTCTGGCCGCCATCAAAGAAGCCATCCGCGACACCGGTGTCGCCGCGCTCTATATCACCCACGACCTTGCGGTTGTGGCGCAAGTCAGCGACCACATCATGGTGCTGCGCATGGGCGAGATGGTGGAATACGGCACGGTAGATCAGATCATCAACGATCCCCAAGAGGAATATACCCAAGCCCTCGTTTCCGTGCGCTCTATCGCGCATGAGGAAAAAGTGCCCAGCGATAACCCTCTGCTGCGTGTCGAGAACATCACAGCGCGCTATCGCGGCACCAACTTTGACGTTCTCAAGGACGTGAATGTGGAACTGCATCCGGGCCAGACATTGGCCATTGTAGGTGAATCCGGTTCTGGCAAATCCACGCTGGCGCGGGTGATTACGGGGCTCTTGCCCCCCACCAAAGGGCAAATCACCTTTGACGGCCGCACGCTGACACCGGACCTGCCGACCCGGCCCTTGGATGATCTGCGCGAATTACAGATGATCTATCAGATGGCCGACACGGCGATGAACCCGCGCCAGACCGTTGGCACGATCATTGGCCGCCCGCTTGAGATGTATTTCGGCCTGCGCGGCGCTGAAAAGCAGAAGCGCATTCAAGAACTGCTGGACGAGATTGAACTGGGCGAAGGGTTCCAAGATCGTTACCCAGCAGAGCTTTCGGGCGGTCAGAAACAGCGTGTCTGCATTGCGCGCGCGCTGGCGGCAAAGCCCAAGCTGATCATCTGTGATGAGGTCACCTCGGCCCTTGATCCCCTGGTGGCCGATGGCATTCTGAAACTGCTGTTGAACCTGCAAAAGATTGAGGATGTGGCGTATCTGTTTATCACCCACGATTTGGCGACGGTGAAAGCTATTGCCGACAGTATCGCGGTGATGTTCCAGGGGGAGGTCGTGCGCTACGGGCCAAAATCGCAGGTCCTTTCGCCACCCTTTGATGACTATACCGATCTGCTGCTCAGCTCAGTGCCAGAGATGCGTCTGGGCTGGCTCGAAGACGTGTTGGCAAGCCGCAAAATGGAAAGTGCTGGCAACTAATCCGTTTACAATCAATTGGCTGGCGTCTTTGCTTTTGCAAAGAACGCCAGCTGTGATATGCACGTCATAATTGTATTTCCTGAAAGGGCGACTCCTTGTTCCTGCGTACCATTTCTTGCCTTTTGTTGCTGATTTTCTGTTCAAATACGGCAGTGGCCCAAACCCTTAATGATCACATCGGCAAATCGGCTTTCATCAAGTCCAACCTCAAGTATCTCAAACAGAAACGGGTGGTCAGCGTCTATGCCAGCACCAAACCCTATTGCCCCACGTTTTTCTGGCGGAGCAATCGCCCCTCTGCTTCACAAGAGGCGGAACGCAATTTTCGCTCAGACCTCAGCCGCCGGATGAAAACCGCCGGATTCCCCGCCTCCTCCATTGAACATTGTGTCAAACACAGCGGGTTTCTTTTGGAGAACGGTCGTCTGATCAAACACCCAAAGAACAAGGCATATAACGATCTGGTTCAGCCCGCTGTAATGGTTGTGCGCAGCAAATCTACCGGAGCCATCACCACTGCACCGGTGCTGTTTGAAACGAACTCCTTTGACAACAAACAATGGCGGGTATTTGATCAACGCTTCAAGAAAATTTGCACGCTGGGCGCGGGTCAGAAAGACAAGCTGCCGGTGAAATGTGCTGGATATGGGACGCTGGTTGGCAGCTTCTCCAATGAGAGCAATCAGCGCAAGGCACTGTCATTGCGCAGCAGCAATTATGACATTTTGATCATGACACAGCGGCCTGTGTCCTTTGTAACCAAGCAGTTTTCCAAAAGGTTTGATTAGCGCGCGCGGATGGGACGGCGGGCGGGGCATCTTTAGCCTTAGGCCAATAGCGCCGCCCGTTGCTTCCACGCCTCCAGCCAACTCGTCCCTCCTAAAGCCTCAACAACCGGCTGCAGCTCCTTTTCAAATGCCTTCCACCGACCAATTCCATTCGTGTTAATCCCCTCACGCACCTGCATCACTGAGGCTGTGCGCACCACCCCCTCATACAGATGAGGCGTCAGGCAATCCGCCTCCCACGAAAGGTCCACCACTTCCAGCAAAGCACGAATTTGCGCCTCTGGATCACGTACTAGTGCCTCATAGGACTGCACTCTGACCTGCTTCCCTAGCTTCTGAGCATAATCATCCAAGGATCGGTAAACGGACCGCGTCAATTGACCAATCCACTCCAGGCGCTGCGAAAACGCCATGCCATCTGAAAAGCAGGTTGTGAAATTCGACAAAGCCGTATCCAGCGGATGACGCGCCAAAAACACAAAGGACGCGCCCGGCAACAACATTTGCGCCGCACCCATGTCCAGACAGTTAAGCGGCATCTTGTCCACCACCACAGGCCCCGCATCTGACCGCCCAGCCAATGCCTGCGCGAAATAGGTCTCACGGAACTCTGCAATTTCAGCTGAGCTTAGCTTGCCAAACCAATCCCAATATCCGGCCCCGCCCCCACGCGCAGCAACCCGTTCGCGCATTAACTTCAGGGCAGATTTCAACGCCTTACTTTCGCCAATGCTTGTAATTCGCGGATGGCGCAGCAGGATGTTTTCGACCAGCGTCGTTCCTGATCGTGGCATGCCACAGACAAAGATCACGCGCGGCCCATCCGTGCTGGTCTGCCCAAGAGAACAGGGCAAAAACGCCTGCTCCTGTGCGTTCACCAGCGCGTCAATCGCTCCGCCATTGTATTGCCCGCCCAGCAACATGTTGGATTTCGCGTAACAGCGAAACGCACGTGCGGCATGACCGGCGCGTTGTTCGATCTGACCCAGACTATTCAGCAAAAGCGCTCGGTCGGGCGCAGATACCGTCGAAGACTCGCTGAGCTTACTCAACCGCCTGGCCTTCGTGCTGCCACGGGCGAAAGGCGCAAGTTTGTTCAATGCATGCAATGCAGCGGGGAATTTGGGATCACAACGCAGCGCCGTTTTGTAGCTCTCGATCGCCTCCGCACGCGCGCCGATTGCCTCATTCACCTGGGCCAGCCGAAGCCAGGCGCGCGGCAGATCAGGCCATTGATGCGTCATCACTTCAGCCAACCCGACCGCTGACGTAGCATCACCCAGATCCAGATAACACATCACCGCCCGATCCAAGTTCGCAGGGTCCACCTGTCCCTGCCTCAGCTGTGGCAGGATCAAACCCAGCGCGGCGGCAAACTGGCCAGCCGCGCACAGTTCATCGACCTGTTGCTGCCAGGGCGGCGCAGAGTTTGCAGCATTCTGAAGCGGCAGCTGGGCGTTCACGAAATCAGCCTTGTTGAGGATTAATCCTGCTGATCTTGCGCGCGCTCATGTAAATATCAGGTGAATGCCGCCCCCCGCGAAATCAGGCTTTCACGCCATATGCTTCAAAATGTATCGCCAGAATGGTTTCAAGCTCATCGCTGTAGCGCATACCGCGCAACACTTGCGTGACCTCGCCGGCACTATCAAGCAAGAGAAGCGTCACATGGGGTACATTATGTTTGGCGGCAAAGGCCGCGCCACTCTCCTGTTTGATGTCTGCAACCAAATACAAAAGATCACATTCGCCAAACTGCTTCATCGCCGCACGGACCTCTCCTTGCAAGGCGATACAGGTCGGGCATTGCGGGTCATGCACCTGCACAACCGACGGCTTGCCCTGCCCGATCCGGGTCAAGTCATGCTCTGCCGCCCAGGCCTGAAACCAATTGTTGCCGACATAGCCCAGCCCGGCCAGCGCCGCGACACCAATCGCGCCATTGCGCGCCATGCCCAGCACGTTGCGCCGCGTCAGGGTGGGTTGCTCAGAAGCACCCTGCGCTTTCACCGCCTGTGCCTGTTTGCGACGGTTCTTTTTGGAAGACTTGGCCATTGGATCACCCTTTCGCGAACATTTGCTCCACCATAAGCCTGTTTCGCGCACGCACAGGATGACAGTTTGATCACGCGTTCTTCACAACACCGCGAGACACGCTGCACTGCAAAAGGGCGTTGCACCCCCGCCCACTCTGGGTTCAACTGACCCTGACAATGTGGAGCATCCTTATGGAAAAGAAACTACTGCTAATCATTCTGGACGGCGTGCCCTACCGCAACTGGCGTCGCCTATTTGGCAATCTTGAAGGATGGGTTGATGCGGGTGATGCCCGCGTGTGGAAAATCCGCGCCGTACTGCCTTCTATTTCAGCCTCCTGTTATGCATCCATCCACACAGGTGTGACGCCCCAGGAACATGGCTGCACGGGCAATGGCAATGTGTTCCGGCTTAAGGAAAAGGACGTCTTTGCCCAGGTACGCGCCGCAGGCGGCGTCACAGGCGCCGTTGCTCATTCCTTTTGGTCAGAATTCTTTAACCGCCATCCCTTCGATTACGTGCGCGATATTGAGTATGATGAGCCAGAGTCAGACACCATAAACCATGGCCGTTTCCATACGATGACAGGCTATGGGCTGATCAATCAGATGACGCCGTCTGATGTGGATCTGTTTGGCACATTGACCAATCTCTGCCTGAAACGCGGGCTGAACTACGGGATGCTGCATACTTGCACGTTGGATTCCATGGGCCATAGGTTTTTCCATGATTGTCAGGAAATGGACCACGCCTGTGCGGTGATGGACGAAATGTTGGCACCTTTCATTCCTCAGTGGTTGGCCGCCGGGTACGAGATCATCGTGACGGCGGATCATGGGCAGGATGAACGCGGGCATCACGGCGGGCGCTCGCCGCTGCAACAGGAGGCCGCGCTTTACTACTTTGGCCCCGCCGAAGGCCCGCCCGAGGATACCGTGATTGACCAATTGCAACTGGCACCCACAATCCTGCACCGACTTGGCGCACCAGTCGCCGACACCATGAAGGCAAAGAGCTTTCTAACGTAGGGTGCGCATTTATTGCGCACCGCTTTGGCGGGTTTAACTCAAGTATGAATGGCGGTGCGCAGTAAATGCGCACCCTACGTTCATTTGTAGGGCCATTCCCTCTGGCCAAGGGCATCAATCGCACCAACCACTTCATCAAAGAACCCTGCCGCACGCGACGACATCATCCGCGCGCGCAGACATCCATGCACCATACCGGGCACATTGATCCAATGCGCACGGCCCCCGGCGGCTTGTAACGCATCACGGTAGGCACCACCGTCGGAGGCCAGCGGATCACACTCCGCCGTCACACAGACCGTCGGTGGCAAGTCGCTGAAATCACTATCATGTAGTGGCGCATAACAAGGATCACCCTTTGGCGGCTCAACCCCGCCTGTGCGCACGGTCATGTAGAATTCCATATCTGCAACCGTCAGATGCGGTGCATTAGCGTGGGTCACATAGCTGTGCGAACTCCAATCGCCGCCAAGGCCAGGATAGATCAGCACCTGCCCTATAATGCGCCCGTCCACACGACCGCGCGCGTGATGCGCAACGGCGGCGGCAAGGTTGCCGCCTGCACTATCGCCAGACAGGATGATATTCTCGGCATGGCCCACAGAAATCGCCTCAAACGCCGCCCAAGCGTCGTTGAAGCAGCCCGGATAGGTCACTTCCGGCGCCAATCCGTAATCTACTGAAATCACACGATATCCGGTGCGCTTGCAAATTTCGGCACAGACATCATCATGGCTCTCAAGCCCGCCGACGACAAAGCCACCACCGTGATAGTAGATCACCGTGACATCGCTTGGGTCAACTTCATAGCGCCGAGAGGAAACACCGCCCAAGACCTCGTCCATCACAACCACCCCTTCGGGGCGGCCCTGATAGAACACCTTGCACATTTCGTCATAGACACGGCGCTGGCCAATGATATCCAGCTCTACCGCATTGGGCGGATAGCAGGCGTCCACCTTTTCGATGTACGCCCACATTTCATCGTCGATCAGTGCGCGATAGTCGGTTTCGCTCACGCGGCCTCCCAAGGCCGGGTAAAGCCACCAAGCACCTCACCGACTTCGCCGTCACCCGCGCCATTCATGGCAATCTGCGCGACCAGCCCGCGCTTTTTGTCATCCGTGACGGATGCCACACGCGCGGCAGAGCCTGCCGCCTCCAACGCCTGATCATAGATCCGCGTGATCGCGTTCTTGCGCAGATCGGGCTTAAAGATCTTGCCCACCGCCGTCTTGGGCAGTTCATCCATGATGGTGATATGCTTGGGCTGTGCGGCGCGTTCCGCCACTTTCTCTTTACAGAACTCAAGTAGTTCCGCATCCGTGACACTGGCCCCTTCGACCAGCTCCACAAAGGCGCAGGGCAGCTCACCTGCGTGGGCGTCCGGCTGACCAATGGCCCCGGCAAAGGCGACGGCCTCATGGGCCAGCAACGCCTCTTCGATCTCGGCAGGATCAATGTTGTGACCGCCGCGAATGATCAGGTCTTTGGAGCGGCCCGTGATCCACAGGTACCCATCCGCATCGACCCGGCCCAGATCGCCGGTACGCAGGTATTTGTCTGCGTAATAGAGACCGTCATTCTTTTCAGTCTCCGTGTACGTATTGCCGACGTAAACACCGGGATTGGAGACGCAAATTTCGCCAATCTCATCTATCGCGGCTTCAACATCCCCATCGGGTGAGCCTTTAATGATCTTCACATCCGTGTAGGGGAAAGGAATGCCGATGGAGCCGACTTTTTTCTCACCATCCACGGGGTTGCCAGACACCAGACAGGTGGCTTCGGTCATCCCATAACCCTCAACAATGGTCATGCCAGTGGTTTCTTCAAACCGGCGGAACAATTCCAGCGGCAGAGGCGCGGAGCCTGAAAAGGCGGTTTTCACGGTGGAGATGTCAGCATTTACAGGCACCTGCATCGTCGCGGCCAAGGCCGTGGGAACCGAGACCACAAAGGTCACCTTCCAACGCTCCACCAGTTTCCAGATGTTGTCGAACACGCCCTCACCGCGATAGCCCTGCGGCGTGGGGAAGACCACATGCGCGCCAGAGGCCAGCGCGCCCATCAGCATCACCTGACAGGCCATCACATGGAACAACGGCAGCGGGCACAACATCACGTCGTCTTCGGTCAGCAGAACGCTGCCGCCGACCCAACCATTGTAGATGGTGCCTGAATAGAGGTGCTGCGCCACTTTGGGCATGCCTGTGGTGCCGCCGGTGTGGAAGTAGAAACACACGCGGTCTTCCTGCACATCTTCAAAGTCAAGCGTGGTTGAATGCTTGGCGACCTCGGTATTGAAATCGAGATACTTGGCCTGATTGCCCACCTGCCCTTTGGGGCGCAGGAAAGGTACAATCCAGGATTTGGGGGGTGTCAGATAACGCAGCAGGTCCACTTCCAGAACAGTGTGCACACCGGGAGCGAGCTTGACCGCCTCCGCTGTCTTCTCAGCCACGTCCGTCTTTGGAAACGCCTTGAGCGTCACAACAATCGACGCACCGGTTTCGCGCAGGATGGAACCGATCTGATCCGCATCCAGCAGTGGGTTAATGGGGTTGGCAATGCCTGCCACGCCGCCACCCAGCAGGGTCAGCGTGGTTTCATTACAATTGGGCAGCACATAAGCCACCACATCCTTGGGGCCGATCCCCATAGAGCGCAGCATGTTGGCGGTCTGGCAGACCTTGGCGTCAAGTTCTTTCCAAGTCAGCGTTTCCGCCTTGTCCTTGGGGCCCGACAGCAGCTGATAGCTGACAGCCTTGTGATTGGGGAATTTCTGCGCCGTACCGCTGAGCATCCCATAAAGCGTCTTTGGAATATCGAGACTTTCCCACGGCCCTGCCGCTTCGATGGCGTTACGATCTTCTATCCCGGCATAAGCCATTGGCATTTCCTCCCCTGAGCGCCGGTTTTCCGGTCGCATTTCCTGTTGCGCAAAGGATGCGGCGAAATGCGATTTTACGCAAGCTTGGCCGTCACCGCGACGCCGCGTCACATACCACGGTAACGCAACGAAAAGAGGCGCGCCAATGGCAGGCGCGCCTCAAAACTCTCATCAGTCAAAGCGGATCACGCTGTTGGGATGCGCAGCACCTGACCGGGGTATATCTTGTCAGGGTGTGACAACATCGGCTTGTTGGCTTCAAAGATCTCCTGGTACTTTGACCCATTGCCCATGGTCTTGGCCGCAATCGCCCAAAGGGTGTCGCCCTTTTCGACCGTGTGGAACACGCCGTCGCCGTCGCCGCCAGCCACGTCTTCCTCAACTTCAGCCACGCCTTTAACGTTGCCTACCGCAAGGATGACCTTTTCTTTGACTTCCTGACTGGCCGCTGTGCCGCTGACTTTGACCTTGTCCCCTTCAACAGAGATATCAAGACCATCTGATTCCAGGCCAAGCTCGTTCAGCTCATCCTTGAGCGCCGCGCCCGTGACTTCTTCGTCATCACCGCCGCCAAATACGCTTTTGCCGGCACCTTTTACAAAACTCCACAGTCCCATATCTATACTCCTTGGGTATTGTTGTCTGATCCCAATACTCGCATGAGAGGATCAGAGGTTTTAGGGGGAATTATTCCGCGGCAAGCCCATCCGTGAACTGCAAGCGCGCCAAACGGGCATAAAGCCCGTCTTTGGACACCAACTCATCGTGGGTGCCAATGGCCACAACGCTGCCCGCTTCCAGCACCACAATGCGATCCGCCTTTTTGACCGTGGCAAGGCGGTGCGCCACAATCAAGGTGGTGCGATCCGCGCTCAATTGATCGACCGCGCGCTGCACGGCCTGTTCGCTTTCTGCATCAAGCGCGCTTGTCGCCTCATCCAGCAACAGCACAGGCGCGTCGCGCAGAATGGCGCGTGCAATGGCGATGCGCTGTTTTTGCCCTCCCGACAACATCACGCCACGTTCGCCCAGATAGCTTTCGTAACCATCAGGCAAAGCGTCGATGAAATCATGCGCGGCTGCAGCGCGGGCGGCCTTCTCCACGTCCTCATCGCTGGCATCAGGCCGACCAAAGCGGATGTTTTCCGCTGCAGAGGCCGCAAAAATCACCGGGTCCTGCGGCACCAGCGCAATGGCGCGGCGAAACTCATCGCGGGCCATGTCCTGCAGGGGCACACCGTCCAGACAAATCCGCCCAGAGGCCGGATCATAAAACCGCAGGATCATCTGGATGATCGTGGTTTTACCAGCACCCGAGGGGCCGACGAAGGCCACGGTTTCACCCGGCTCAATCTCTAGACTAACTCCATCCAGAGCGGCAGTATCGGGGCGCGAGGGGTAGGCAAAATGCACGTCCTCAAAGGTGATCCGCCCGGTCACCGGCTGCGGCAAGGCAGCGGGCGTTGCGGGGTCTTGCACATTGTCTTGGCTTTGCAGCAAATCCACCAATCGCTCGGTGGCACCGGCGGCGCGCTGCAGTTCGCTCCAAATCTCGGACAAGGCAGCAACGGCCCCTGCCACCATGACCGCGTAGATCACAAATTGCACCAGCGCGCCCGCGCTCATCGCATCCGCTCCCACGTCGCGCGCACCGATCCACAGCACGCCAACAACACCCGAAAAGACCAGGAAAATCACAATCATCGTCATGGTGGCACGGGTACGAATGCGGCGGCGGGCCGCGTCAAATGCGCCCTCCGTCATCTCGGCAAATCCGGCACGGCTGGCACGTTCGTGGGTAAAGGCCTGCACCGTCTGCACGGCCAGCAGGCTTTCAGAGGCATTGCCCGAAGAGGCCGCGATCCAATCCTGGTTTTCGCGGCTGAGCACCCGCATCTTGCGCCCCAGGACCAAAATAGGAACCACAACTGCTGGCACGATCAGCAAAACCAGCAGCGTGAGCTTGGCAGAGGTGAACAGCATCAGAACCAAACCACCAAGGAAAATCAAAAGGTTGCGCAGCGCGATGGAAACAGAAGAGCCAATCACTGACAGGATCAGCGTGGTATCCGTGGTGATCCGGCTTAGCACTTCGCCGGTCATAACACGTTCATAAAACGCCATAAAACGCCGGGCTCATCCCGATGACGCGATCAAAAAACCGCCTTGCGGATGTCAGCCACCACCCGTTCACCCAGCCGCGTGACCAGCGCATAGCGCAGGCCAGTGCCAATAGCGAGCAAACCCGCAATGGCAATGGCAGCCATAAAGTACTTATCCAGCAACCCGGTCTCGGCCGCGCCAAAATTATCAACGACCCGGCGCACGGCCAAGGGCAAGGCGAGGGAGATCATCGCCGTGATCACCAACGCCACCCCGGCGGCAAACATCAGCGAACGGTACGGCCACATGAACGGCAACAAGGCGCGCAACGCGCCCAATTGACGGGATTTTTCGCGTTCTTCCTCAGCGGCGATGCCGGGGGTTGGCGTACGGGCCATGGCGTGTCCTTTGAATGTTCAAGACGTGATGGCGCGCACAGCGAGGGGCGTCAAGCCGATCCCCAAAACAAATTCAATAAATAAGATGTGATGTATGGAGCGGGCGACGGGAATCGAACCCGTATCATCAGCTTGGAAGGCTGAGGTCTTACCATTACACAACGCCCGCGCTGATGTTCGTCTAAGCAAAGACCAATTCGGGGTCAAGGCCCGCTCTGCGCCAACGCGCAAACCACCCTTTACCCCGCGCAATGGATCACGCAAAACAAGGAAGCAATCGCAATCAGGAGCGTCCCATGGCCAACCCTCTTTTTGACAGCCTGTTTGGCCATCACGCCGGGCGCGATACGCCTTTTCTATTGCTGCCGCAGGGCCATATCATTAGCCACGCTGGATTTTTGAAGGTCACTGCCCGCTATGCCAATGTGTTTACTGATCTGGGCCCTTACCCCCGGTGACCGCGTTGCTGTGCAGGTCGAAAAATCGCCCGACGCGCTGGCGCTTTATGCCGCGTGCGTGCAGGCCGGGTTGGTGTTTTTGCCGTTGGCCTATATGCCCGCCGAAGTGGACTATTTCGTTGGCAATTCCGGCGCGCGCCTACTGGTCTGTGATCCGGCCAAGGCTGACGGGCTGGCCCCGGTTGCCCAAGCGGCGGATGTGCGCAGTTAGAGACGATGGATATCTCTGGCAAAGGGTCCCTGCGGGATCGCGCCAGCACGCAGCCCGACACCTTCACAACGGTTGAGCGTAACGGCGATGATCTGGCGGCCTTTCTTTACACTTCAGGCACCACGGGCCGCTCCAAAGGCGCAATGCTGAGCCAGAACAATCTGCTGTCCAATGCCCAGACCTTGCAAAAGCACTGGGGCTTTACCGATCAGGACATCCTGCTGCACGCACTGCCGATTTTCCACACCCATGGGCTGTTTGTGGCGACCAACATCATGCTGCTGGCCGGCGGGCCGATGATCTGGATGGCCAAACTGGACGTAGATCAATTGGTGCACTTCATGCCCAAGGCAACCGCACTCATGGGGGTGCCGACGTTCTACACCCGCCTGCTGGATCACCCAAAGTTTACCCGCGATCTGACCCAGAACATGCGGCTCTTTATCTCGGGCTCTGCCCCACTCTTGGCCGAAACCCACCGCGCCTTTGAAGAGCGCACGGGCCACCGCATTCTGGAACGCTACGGGATGACGGAAACCAACATGAACACCTCTAACCCGCTAGAGGGCGCGCGCCGGGCTGGCACCGTGGGCCCCGCCCTGCCCGGTGTTGAGCTGAAAGTCTGCGATCCCGAAACCGGCGCCACCCTGCCTGACGGAGAGATTGGCGTGATTGAGGTACGCGGTCCCAATGTGTTCAAAGGCTATTGGCAGATGCCCGAAAAGACGGCAGCGGAGCTGCGCGAAGACGGGTTCTTTATCACTGGCGATCTGGGGCTGATTGACGATCAGGGCTATGTCCAGATTGTCGGGCGCGGCAAGGATCTGATCATCTCTGGTGGGTACAACATCTACCCTAAAGAGGTGGAAACTGTGCTCGATGGCCAACCCGGCGTGTTGGAATCCGCGGTGATTGGCGTGGCTCATGGCGATTTGGGCGAAGCCCCCGTTGGGGTGCTGGTGGCCTCTGCCGGCGCGCAGATTGATCTGGAAAGTGTTCAGACAACCCTGCAAACCCAACTGGCGCGATTTAAATGCCCGCGCAAGCTGGTGGTGATGGATGCCCTGCCCCGCAACACGATGGGCAAAGTGCAAAAGAACGTGCTGCGTGACACCTACAAGGATGCCTTCGCCAGCTAACCCCCATGAGTTGTCCCTACATGGAAGACGCGCAGGACTTGCAAGTCTCGTTCGCTTAGCTTTCTGGCCCTTCGCTCAGAATGCACAGCACTTGCGAAGATGCATCCAGCCCAAGGGCCACGCGCTGATCGTCGGACAAGGCCGCAAGGGCCGCCAAACCTGCCGCCCCCGAGGGTGTCGAGGCCAGCCCAGCGCGTTCAGCCCGATCAGCCCCTGCCTGCCCTTCGTCCTCAGAGATCAACGCATAGGCATCCGCATCCCGCGCCAACCCTTTGAGCGCAATCAGCGATGGCATTTTGCAATCCAAACGGCCCATCTCGCTGACAGGTCCACTGCTTTCCACCGGATGGCCGGCCTTGATTGATCCGTGTAAGGCTGGGGCGGCTTCAGGCTCAACCACCACAATGCGCAGATCGTCGCCCCAGGCCTTGCGCGCCATAGCGGCACAGGCCGTTGCCAGCCCGCCGACGCCTGCCTGCAGAAACAAATGGCTGGGCGGTGTTTGTAGTTGCGCAATCGCCTCCGCCATCAGGACCAGATAGCCCTCCATCAAACGATGCGGGCGGGTGCTGTATCCGGGCCAGGAACTGTCAGACAAAAGCGCCCAGCCATTTGCCTCCGCCGCCGCCTGGGCAGCCGCCATAGTTTCTTCATAGATGCTGCCTTCACGCACTACCGTGGCGCCTTGTTCCGCCAACCGCACCGCAAAGGCCTCAGGCACCGTATCAGCAATATAAACCACTGATTTCGCGCCAAAAGCAGCCGCACCCGCCGCCACAGACATGCCGTGGTTGCCCGCACTTGCGGTCACATAGGTCTGCCCGCTGACATCCCCCTCAGCGGCATCATGCGCCACCACATAAGCCGCACCAAGTGCTTTGAAACTGCCCAATCCCATGCGGCCGCGCTCATCCTTGAGCCACAGCTGCGCAACTCCTGTTTTAGCAGCCAGTTCAGCATGGGCCACCAAAGGTGTTTCCGCCGCTACCGGGCAGCGCGCGAGCATGCCTTGGGGGCGCTGCGCATCCGTGGAGGGTAATGGGAATTCTTCAAGATCAGCGATCAAGACGGGGCGGGTGACGTGCATAATATCCATGGCGTGGACACGACAATTTCCATGCGCCGCGGTCAAGCCCCAAGCGCCACTATTTGTCAGGCAATGTTCGCCCTTGAACAAGCGCGTGTCGCTGATCTGCAATACCCTTGGGCTAAGAGCCAAGGATGATTGCCATGCCAACAGATTTGCCCCTCCGATCCCGTTCCGGCGGCCGCGCCGCCCGCCGCGCCCTGCGCGCGATGCCCAATGTCGATATGCTGCCCGGCTTGCACAACAAGATCCCGACCTGTGAAATCCTCACCGGGTCGCAGGTGAGCCGAATTGATGCCGCCTCGATGGATATTCTGGAAAACGTCGGTGTGGTGTTTCGCGATGATATCGCGCTTGAGGATTGGAAAGGCGCAGGGGCCAAGATCGTAGGTGATCGCGTTTATCTGGATCGCGGGTTAGTGCGGGAGTTGATCGCCAGCATTCCCAGCAGCTTTACCTATCACGCACGCGATCCCCACAAGAATGTCGACCTGGGCGGGGACAAATCCATCTTTGTCCCCATGACCGGCGCGCCGTATCTGCGCGATCTGGAGGACGTGCGCCGCAATCCCACGCTGGATGATCTAGCGATGTTCCACAAACTCAGCCACATGATGCCTGCCTTGCATTCTTCGGCGCATCACATCGTGGAACCCTATGATCACCCGATCAGCCAGCGCCACCTGCGCATCACCTATTCATCGATGAAATACTCTGACAAGACATTCATGGGCATGACCACCAGCCCCAAGAACGCGGAGGATGTGATCGACATGTGTCGCATCCTTTTTAGCGCAGAATTCATCGACACACACCCGGTGGTGACGGGCAATTGCAATGGCAACTCGCCACTTGTCTGGGATGAAACCATGCTCGGCGCCATGCGCGCGTTTTCGCGTGCGAACCAGCCCGTGCTCTGCTCTCCTTTCGTACTGGGCGGGGCCAATACGCCGGCCTCAGTGGCGGCATCAGTGGCGCAATTGAACGCCGAGGCCCTCTCGGCCCTCGCCTACACCCAAGTAATCCGCAAAGGCGCACCAGCGATCTATGGGCACTACCTCTCAACCGTGTCTATGAAATCCGGCGCGCCGATGGCAGGCACGCCAGAAATCTCCCTCATGAACTTCATGATCGGGCAAATGGCGCGGTTTTACGGTGTGCCTTGGCGTACGTCCAACACGCTGGGCGGTGCGAAAACCTTTGACGCACAAGCGGGATACGAAAGCGCCACCACACTGTCCTCCGTCATGCACTCCGGTGCCAACTACATCTGGCACTCCGCCGGCTGGAATGAGGCCGGCATGCATTGCTCAACCGCCAAATTCATCGTGGACGCCGAACAATGCGCCATGGCCTACCGCATGGCCCAGGGGCCCAACTTTGATGATTTTGACGAAGCGCTTTCTGCCGTGCCAGATGTTGGCCCGGGCGGCCATTACCTCGGCCACCCCCACACGCAAGAGAATTTCCAAACCGCGTTCTTCATGCCGGAGCTTTTTGACAACAACTCCATCGAACAATGGCAGGCCGAAGGCAGCGTTGAGATCACGCAGCGCGCGCTCAACCACGCCAAAAAGCTGCTACGCGAATATCAGGAACCAACCCTCGATCCGGCCAAGAACGAAGAACTGCTCGCCTATATCACCAAACGGGAATCCGAAATCCCCGCTGCGGATGAGTTGAACCAAAGTCACTGACCTCGCCCCCTCAACATCTCTGGGCTGGAGCCGCCTTCGCTTGAGTACGGGCTTGGCGGAAGGCGGGCCGATTGCCAAGATGAATCGCCGAGGGGCCCCTCGAAGAAGGGGATACGGCTATTCCTCTTGGGAAGCGGACTGGCTTCCGCCAAACACGGGATCAAGTGAAGACGGCTCCAGCTCCTCTGGGGTGGTGAGTCCTGAAGCGAACTGCCACCCTCGCGGCAATGTCTTTAATCAAAATGACACGGCATCCCCGCCACACCCCATGCCAAGACATCATCCGTATGCTCTTGCAGTGAAAACGGTGCCGGTTCACGCCCGCCACCCGGCGTCCAGGCCCAATGCAGGATCACATCATGCCCCAGATGGTCTGCAATCTCCAAAAACGTGCGCCCGTCATTGCGCGCAGGATCACGCAACTGGGCACAAATCTCATCGCTGGATTTGCCAAACCAATCGGCCTCTACGGGCGGCAATTGCCATGCGGCAGCAACTTGCGGCGCGCCGTGCGGCATGTCATTGCCGCCACTTCCATTGGTCACGTGACAAGTCCGGCAAGGAATGGTTTCTGCCCCAATCCGGCTTTCCCCGGCTTGGATGTTCATCCCATGGGGCCGCGCCTTGCCATAGCTGGGGCCAGACCACATGGGCCGATCACTTTCCCCAACATGACAATTGGAGCAACGCGGGTGCGAAGCGACCTGATAAATCCGATCCCAGGCCGCCAACCCTTCCTCAATAGAAACCGACCCTGCGGCGGGCGGCTCCAAAACAACCTCTTCGTTTGCCGCCATAGCAACAAATGGCGCAGCCGCGATCAGCGCGGCAGATACCAAAAACCGACCCATCAAACGAACTCCACATGATTGTAAAACGGCATTTCGCGCAGGCGCTGCCCGGTGGCGGCAAAGATCGCATTGGCCAGCGCGGGTGCGGCAGGCGGTACAGGTGGCTCACCGATCCCACGCACGTGCGGGTTACGCTCTAACCCGCGCACCATGATCTGCGGCGTCTGATAAAATCGCATCCCTTCTGCCGCATGGTAATTGCTCTGCTCCGCCATGCCTTCGGCATAGGTGATCTCAGAGTTCATCGCATGCCCCAATGCAAAGACAACCGCGCCTTGTACGTGGTTCTCAAAGTTGATCGGGTCCACAACCACGCCAACATCCGCTGCAACCCAGACCTTATCAATGCGAATGCCCGCGTCCGTCTGGGTGACCTCGATCACCTCCGCCGTGGGCACGCCAAAGCTTTCGACCATGGCCACGCCACGCCCTTTGCCGGGGGCCAATTCTTCGCCCCAATTGCACATCTCTGCCACTGCCTCCAACGTACCACGCGCGACGTCCCAGTTGCACAAAACGCAGGCGCTCTTCCATCGGATCAGCACCCGCGGCGTGGATCAACTCATCAAGGAACCCTTCCACAAAGAACCCCGCACTTGAGGCCCCAACGGAGCGCCAGCTGGACACTGGCGCCAGCTCAGGTGCCGCGAACCCGCGCACCCTGAAATCCGCCAACGCATAAGGCGCGTTCCACGCCCCTGCCGGGATCTGGCTGTCTGGTCCGGGCACGGAAAGGCCCACGCGCCCCATCTGAGAGCGCACAGGCGACGGCGAAGCAATATCCAGCGACATCGCGGTGACCTTGCCATCCGCCACGGCCCCCGAGCCCCGCAACGCCCCGATATGACGCGGGAAATCCGTGGCAAAATCCTCTTCCCGGCTATAGGTCAGCTTCACTGGAGTCCCGCGCATCTGATTGGCAATCTCAGCGGCCAATGTGACATTCTCAAACTCGAGCCGATGGCCAAAGCTGCCGCCGCCATAAAGGTTGTGGAACACCACCTGTTCGGCTTCATGTCCGGTCACCGCCGCGACCTTCTGTTGCAAAAAGCGTGGCATCTGATGCGCAGACCAGACCTCGACCTGATCATCCGTCACCGTGACAATCGCGTTCAAAGGTTCCAACGGCTGGTGCGCCACATAGGGCGCGCGGTACGCGGCATCGATCTTGCCGCTTTCCACGGCTGCCTCGGCGTCCCCATCATCGCGCCAGACCTTGTCGAGGTAGGCGTCATCAAAGGCCACATCCAACGCCGCCCAATGACCCGCCTGTTCGGCAGGGTAAGGGGCATTTTCCCATTCCACATCAATCGCCTCAGCCGCCTGAAACGCGCGCCATGTGTTGTCGGCAATAACCGCAAACCCGTTGGTCACGGGCAGCACTTTGGACACCCCGCGCATGGCCTCTGCCGCGCTAGTATCCGCTGTTTTCACTGCCGAACGACGCGGGCTGACGCGGATGGCGGCATGCACCATGCCCTCAACGCTCAGGTCGATCCCGTAGTCTTGCGTGCCTGTGGATTTGGCCGCAATATCGCTACGCTCTGAGGGTTTCCCGATCAGCCGCCACTCAGACGGATCGCGCAATGGCACATCTTCAACCGGGTCAATCCCCGCTGCCACTTCCGCCAAATCCGTATAGGGCACTGCCGTGCCATCGGGCATGATCACTGCACCGCTCTTGGTGCTCAAATCCGCAACCGCAACGCCATGCTTTTGCGCTGCCGCTGCCTTTAACGTCTCACGCGCCATGGCCCCGGCCTGACGCAGCTTGTCAAAACTATCCGGAACCGAGCTGGACCCGCCCGTGCCCTGCAAGCCCATCAGCTTGCCCAGCGCGCCCATCATGGTCCGCGCGCCGCGCGCCATCATGGAATTGTCCGTCGTCACAAAGGGCGCGCTTTCTGCACCCAAGGCCGTGTTGTAGTACGCCGGGGCGGGCACCCCAAAGTCGGTCTCGTACTGCCCCACGTCCAGATCAAGCTCTTCCGCAATCAGTAGTGCCTGCATGTGCACCACACCCTGCCCAATGTCAGAATGGGGCGTGATCAATGTGATCTTGTCAGATGAAATCATCACCCAAGGGTTAAAGGTTGCTTCACCCTCGCCCGCCATCGCTTCCAGCGGGTTATCATGAGGTTTGCGCACCATATAAGCGCCAAAGGCGACCCCGCCGACCACGGCTGCCGAGCCGATCAGGAATGTACGGCGTGCAATTGTTCTCAGTCGTCCCATGGCTCAGGCCTCCTGCATGTTGGCAGCTGCGGTTTTGACCGCGGCACGGATACGCACGTAAGTGCCGCAACGGCACAAGTTCCCGCTCATCGCCGCATCAATCTGGTCGTCGGTGGGTTCGGGGTTGAGATCAAGGAAGGACGCGGCCTGCATGATCTGCCCGGCCTGACAATACCCACATTGCGCCACCTGATGCTCGACCCAAGCCGCCTGCACCGCGTGCAGGCTATCGGGTGTGCCCAACCCTTCGATCGTGGTGATCTCACCGTCCACATCCGCCGCTGCCACCTGACAGGAACGCACGGCAACCCCGTCCATATGCACTGTGCAGGCCCCGCATTGCACAATACCGCAGCCATACTTTGGCCCCGTGACCCCCAGTTCATCGCGCAACACCCACAGCAGCGGCATGTCGTCTTCGACATCCACCTCGTGCTCTGTTCCATTTACGGTGAGTTTCATCTTGGCTCTCCCTGTCTCGGGCAATGCCCGGCTATAATTCAACAAGCGTTGACACCAATAGAGTGAAGTCATGATCGAATGTCAACACCCATTGACACCGCTCATTGACTTGAGCGGATAACCCCTTAAAAAGATTGCATGAGCTAGGCCGACGCGACGCGTGACAAACTGCTGACCCATGCCCGGCGTCTGATGTGGGCGCGCGGTTATGGGGCTGTGTCTTTGCGCGAAGTGGCGCAAGAAGCAGGGGTCGATGTGGCCTTGGTCTCGCGCTATTTTGGCGGCAAGAAGGGGCTGTTTGAGGCCACGCTGGAAGCCGCTTTTCCCGCCCCTGTCCTTGGCCCCTTTTCAGAGGAAGAGCTGGTCGAACGGGTTGTTCAGATGTTTGTCACAGCGCCACGCAGCGGCCTGATCCCTCTGTGATGCGCATGGTCTTGATGAATGCCCATGATGAGGATGTAGGCGATCTTGTTCGCGCCGCCCACACCGCCCAAATCCAAAGCGGGTTGGAGCAGGCCTTGGGCAGCGCCGAACGCGCTGCGCTGTTTATGGCGGCGGCGTACGGGATGAGCGTGGCTGAAAAATCACTGCATCTGGAGGGCAT
>CANNZV010005155.1:0-30622 GCA_947561585.1 Caprella mutica | reverse complement strand
TATTCAGCAGTTTCAGGTGAAAAAGTGGATCTAGGCAATATTTCAGTATGCGATGGTTATGATGAATTTATTCGATTTAAGATCAAAAGAGATGGAGAAGAAGGAATAGAAAACTTATTAGTTGACAATATAACTTCAACGATAATAAATGACAAATTACAATTATCTGGATTTAACGGAGATATTCAAAATGTGAATTTTACAATCCCTGATATTTTACAAGGTGATATTACCCCTTCATTTTTTGAGTTGAGTGGTTTTTACGATGTAAATAGTGATTGGAACTTCCTTAGATGTAGTTCACCTGTGGTCAATATGTGGCAGGATTGCAGTGGATTGTTAAATGTAAATATCAGTTCTATTGGTATCCAAGGAGAATATATTGTAGGAACTTTCGAGGGTAAAGGAATGATTGATATTGAATTTGGAACAGAAGTCGATGTCTGTGGAGATTTTAGAGTAAAAATAGATCAAATAGCTACTTCAGGCTCTTTGTCAGGAGTGGTTTGGAAAGATGAAGATGAAAATGGTTTACGTGAATCGGGAGAACCAAGATTGTCAGATGTAACTCTTACTTTATACGATGCTAATTTTAAATATTTAGGAAGTACAAATACAGATCAAGACGGAAACTATCGTTTTGATCAAGTTGATCCAGGTCAGGTATTTGTTGCTTTGGATTCATTAGTGCAATCAAATATACCAACACTTTATCAAGTAGGAAGTGATAATACTATCGACAATGATTTCCAACTCAGTCCGAATTGGTTTGGAGCAATTACCGATTTAATAACAGTTGGAAGCGATGAAGATATTGAGAACATTGATGCTGGTTTAAAAAAGAATGATTTTGATCCATTGTCTTGTAATGTATTACCAGGTCTTAGCTGGACTCTTTGTCAAGGTGAAATAGTTGATTTAGAAGTACAGCCTACCGGGGGTTCAGGTAATTATATTATTACTTGGAGCACAGGAGAAACAGGAAATGTCATTACAGTATCTGAACCAGGTGAGTATATTGTAACGGTTCAAGATTTCCAAAATGGGATATGCGAAGCATTGATAATTGTTGAATGGATTGGTGATCCTGTATTATCACAAACGATCGAGACTAACGAATGTGGAGTAGATGATAACTCAATATTTATCGGGCCGAATCCAAATGTAACCAGTATTGTTTGGTTTGATGATAATGGAAATCAAATTGGACAAGGAGAATATATTGATATGCTCGGTTCTGGACAATTTTATGCAGTAATAGAATATGGCGGCGGTTGTGTTTATGAATATCCAGTCTTTATTCCGAAGGAATATGGAACTATTGGAGATTATGCTTGGATAGATGATCCGAGTATAGGAACTTTAGGAGTACAAGATCCAGACGAATTTGGTATCGAGGATATGCAAATTTTGCTGATGCAAGGCTCTACAATTATTGATACCGTTACAACAGATGTTGATGGTTTTTATCTCTTCGAAAGTGTAGTTCCTGGTGATTACTTTATTATTGGCCTAAAACCAGATGATTATGATTTTGTTCCTAAGGGAGAAGGAAACAATACTGAATTAGATAGTAATGTAGATCAAGCAACTGGACAAACTGATGTATTTACTGTTGGGTCATGTGAAGAAAATCTATCTATCGATATAGGATTAATTGAGAAATAAAGATTAGCTAGTTATTTAGATGCAAATGAGTATACAGGATATAATTACAGGATGTCAGAAAGGAAAGGCAGACTGTCAAAGAGAGTTGGTCAACCGATTCTCGGGTATCCTGTATACCATTTGTTTAAGATATCTACGAGACGAAATGATTGCTCAAGATAATCTTCAAGATAGCTTTATAAAAATCTTTAGAGCAATGGGAAATTACGATCCTAAAAAAGGATCATTAGAAGGATGGATGAGAAAAATTACAGTGAATACTGCTCTTAAAAAATTGGATAAGAAGAAATTAAAAATGTCCTCATTGAGTTTGGATGTTTTGGATCATAAAGATCCTGACCATAACATCGTAGACAAATTAGTTGCAGACGATCTAGTCGAAATAATAAAGACCTTACCTGAAGGATATAGACAAGTATTTAACCTTTCGGTAATAGATGGATATTCTCATAAAGAGATTGGTAAGCTTTTAAATATTGCAGAAGTTACATCTAGATCAAATTTATCAAGAGCTAAACAAATAATGAGAAAAAAATTATTATCAGCAGAAAATAAGGAATCATGGGTAAGAATATCTTAGAAAATAAAATACATGATAAAGTATTTGCTCACCCAACGGCAATAGATAATGACGCATTATGGACTGCAATTCAGTCCAAGCAAAGTACAAAGAAAAGACCATTTGCATTGTATTTGTTGGGGTTGATTGGTTTTGTTGTATTGGCTGGATTTTATTTGATACCGAATTCTTTGGATTATGATAATCAAGTAAAATCTAAAGATGCTCCAAGTTCTTTGAAACAAGATGTAAATGTTGTGGGTAATGAATTAAAAAATGCACAAGAAAATAAAGTTTTAGTTAAAAAAGAGACCTCAAATATTTCTGTAGAAAGTACTTTTTCAAAAAAGAATAATTCTCAAATGGTTGAGAACAATCAAACTTCTGAAATTAAGCCCGACTTAAACAAAATAAAATCAACACAAGTCAATTCGAACATTGAAACATCAATTTATAAAAGTGTAAATAAAAACAATGTAGATCATTCAGGATTATCGATCCAAAATAAATCTACATTAATTAATCATAATAATCTAAAAAATAAATTTCTTCAAAATACTAGTAATTCAACTAAAAATAAAACGAGCGTAGCACCAAAAGTTATTAATGAAGAAGATAAGATTTTAAGAAAGTCTAGTGAAAATATAATTGCTTCTAAAATAGGCAAATCTAAATTCTTGCAACTAACAAACATTGATCAAAAAATATCTTTTCTAAAAACTGATCCAAGAGTACCTAGAAAAATAACAAAAAGAAAATTGTCAAAAATTGAATGTTACAGTTATAAGAAAAAGAATAGAGCATTGTCTCTTTTAGCATACTCTGGTCCAGAATTCATTTTTAAATCTCTTTCAGAAAATGTGGTTTCAGAAACGGATTATTTAGAAACGCGTAAGGAAACTGAAAAAGTTCTTGAAGGAGTTCGATCAGGAATTGCTCTTAAATACAAACATAAATCTGGTCTCTTTCTCCGTGCTGGAGTAGAACACCAAAGGCTAAATGAAAAATTGGATTACAGCGAAATCAAAGATTCTAGCTATGTAGATCCTGATGCAATTATTAGAGTCATAATTAATGAAAATGGGGACAGCATAATTGAACGAGGCCCGATGACGATTCAATTGTTGGAGACAAAATCTTGGACAATTTATAATTCATATAAGTTTATTAATATTCCAATAATACTTGGTTATGAATATGAACAAGACAAATGGAGTTTTTCTATAGAAGGAGGAGTGACAATTAATCAATCCTTTAAATTTACTGGAACTGTATTGGATGAAAATTCAAGCTTAGTTAAAAATCCAACTTACTTTAAGACCAAAACAGGATTAAGTTTAAACTTAAATGCTGGGATAGGTAGAAGTCTATCCCCAAACCTTAAATTATGGCTTTCTCCAAGTTTAAAGTATGATTTGTCTCCTGTAAACCTTTCTTCTTATACTATTGATCAAAAATATACTACAGTTGGTGTGATAGCAGGACTAGAATTTCGGTTCTAGTTCTGCATCCTTCGGCATCCTTTTAATCGACAGATTAATCAGATTCAAGAAATAGATATTGCTATATTTAGGTATGGATAATGCAATATTTGGTATACCTAATTTGGATGTATACTTAGTTATTGGAATTTTGATTTTTTTTATAGTGCTTGAAACCATTGGTGGATATCTTGCCAAATCAAAACGAAACTTTAATGATTGGATACAAGAAGCAGGTTCTTATTTCATTTTAGCTCTTGGAATAAAACCACTAATCGTACTAATAGTTTTGTTTTTTGGAGATCGATTATTGCCAGGTCTGCAATATGCATTAAATGCAGAAAACTATATACTGCTTGTTCTTTTTTATATTCTTTTAGACGATTTCTTACAATATTGGTATCATAGATCTGCTCATGAATACCCCTTTTTATGGAAATTACATCGACCACATCATCAAGCCAAAGAAATGGGATTTTTTGTTTCTTACAGGAATGCAGCGCTTTATTATTTAATGATGCCCAATATTTGGTGGATTGCAATATTTACTTTTTTAGGTGGGGCAAAAGCTGTAGCAATTGGACTGGTTGCCAAACAACTAATAATTATTAGTTCACATAGTACGATGTCTTACGATCGCTTTTTATATAGATTTAGTTTTTTAAATCCTTTTGTTAAAGTATGGGAGAGAGTATTTATCACACCGGCATTTCATCATGCGCATCATGGAAAATCGCAGATTGATGGAATATCAGAGCCGAATGGTAATTTTGGAAATATGTTTTCCATTTGGGATCAACTTTTTGGTACCGCTCATTACACAAGAAAATTTCCAACAATATATGGACTGCAAAAGGAAACAAATGATCATTGGACAGCGGCTTATTTTTATCCAATAGTTAAATCATCCGATCAAAACAGTGAGATCTCAAAATCATTTAGTAAACTTAGTACAACCACTAACGAACCCATTACAGTATTACTTAAAAAAGGTGTATCATATCTTTATTGTAATTGTGGAATGAGTAAATCTGCACCATTTTGTGATGGCTCTCATCATGGATCTAAAAACAAGCCTTCAAGATTTGTTGCTACTAGATCTGGAAAAGTCAGAATTTGCAATTGTAAAAAAACCAATTTCACTCCGTATTGTGATGATAGTCATTTGCTGTAAATCTTTATCTTCACAATCTAAAATTTAAAACATTTATCATGAATAGGATTTTTATTTTGACATTCTGCTTTGTTATCATTTTAACAAATGGCATTACTCAATCCAAAGTAATGACACCTGAACAACTCATTGAATTAAATAGAGTTTCTGCACTGGGGTTAAGTACAGATGGAAAACAAGTAATTTATAAAACATCAAGCTTTGATCTTGCGACAAATGAGCGTTTAAGTAAAACATATTCTGTATCTGTAAATGGTGAAAATTTACAAGAGATCGATGAAGTAGATGATTTGGTACTAGATAAAAACCTTTCTCCAGATGGAAAATGGAAATTAGTAGCCAAAGAAGTAAAGCTTGAAAAAGTAAGTGGAAATGACCATTATAATGATGTGCCAAGTTCCAACGTATTCATATATAATGAACTTAATTACCGGCATTGGGATTCATGGGAAGATGGATCATACAGTCATTTATTTGTCCAATCTGCGTCGGATGCCGAAAACACTGGTATTGATCTGATGGAGGGCAAACCATTTGATTGTCCACAGAAACCATTCGGAGGAGATGAGGATTACATATGGAGTCCGGATTCTAAAAAAGTATTGTACGTCACTAAAAAATTAGCCGGCACTGAATATGCAGTCAGTACCAATTCAGACATTTATGAATATGATTTAGAATCAAAAGAGACGACCAATCTCACAGAGGATAATAAGGGTTATGATACGCATCCAATTTATTCGCCAAAGGGCACTCTTGCATGGTTGCAAATGGAAAGAGATGGGTATGAATCTGATAAAAATGATATTATCGTTAGGTTGCCTCAAGGTGATGTGAACTTAACCAAAGATTGGGATGGAACAGTATATAGTTTTATTTGGAGTGAAGATGAATCAAAAATTTACTACAATGCTCCAGTGGGTGGGACGGTACATGTCTTTGAAATTGAAGTTCCATTCGCAAATAAATCCTTGTCAAAACCAAAGCAAATATCAAATGGACAATTTGATATAAATGGTATTGTTGGTAAAAGTGGCGATCACTTAATTGTATATCGAAGAGACATGAATCATGCATCGGAGATTTACAATTTGAATATTAACTCTGGTAAGATGAAGCAATTGTCTGAAGGCAATAATGCTGTTTACAAAGACATCAAAATGTCTAAGATCGAAAAGAGAATTGTTAAAACTACCGATGGTAAAGATATGCCAACTTGGGTTATCTATCCACCGGATTTTGATCCATTAAAAAAATACCCTACACTTTTATATTGCCAAGGTGGACCACAAGGGGCGTTGTCTCAGTTTTATTCTTTCAGATGGAATTTTCAACTAATGGCAGCAAATGGCTATATCATTGTCGCACCCAACCGAAGAGGTATGCCTGGATATGGTGTCGAGTGGAATGAACAGATCTCTAAAGATTATGGAGGACAAAACATGAAAGACTATCTTTCTGCAATCGATGATGTCGCAAAGGAATCTTATGTGGATACGGATCGAATGGGTTGTATAGGGGCAAGTTATGGAGGGTATTCTGTTTTTTATTTGGCATCAAGACATGAAGGAAGATTTAAATCTTTTATTTCACATGATGGAATTTTTAATTGGAGGTCTATGTATGGAACAACAGAAGAACTGTTTTTCGTAAACTGGGATCTTGGCGGTGCGTATTGGGATAAAGATAATACTGCTGCCCAAAAATCATATAGTGAATTTAATCCAGTGAATTTTGTTGACAAATGGGATACACCTATCATGATAATACAAGGAGGAAAAGATTTTAGGGTGCCAATTGGTCAAGGATTAGAAGCATTTCAAGCTGCACAACTGCAAGGTATAAAATCGAGACTTATGTTTTTCCCAGAAGAAAACCATTGGGTTCTATCAGCCCAAAATAGTTTAGTATGGCAGAGGGAATTTTATAAGTGGTTGGACGAAACGGTAAAACAAGTTGAGAATAAATAATAAAGTATTAAAAGCGCACATAATGAAGTTCTATAGTTTCATAATCTTCTTTTTATTATTCATTCTAGCTTGTCGTGACAATGTTGATTCTTTAGATTCAATTCCTTTTAGTGTTATTAATGGTACTGAAATTCACTTGAATCAAACGCGAATGAATGGTGTCAGTTTTGAGAATGTAAATTTTCAAATTGATAAATCTCATGTTCTTCCCATTCAAGAAATTAATGCCAGTTGGATTACAACTATGCCTTTTGGATTTGTAAGACCTGGACAAGATTCCGTGATCTATAACAGTACGTTTCAATGGATTGGCGAAAAGAGAGAAGGTGTAATTGATATCATTAATATTTGCCATGCCAATGATTTAGAGGTTATGCTTAAGCCACACATATGGGCAATCGACCAATGGATTGGAGATTTGGAATTTGACACTGAGGAAGAATGGCAAACTTTTGAAGATTCATACACAGCATTTATTTTGGATTTTGCACAAATAGCAGATTCTTTAAATGCTTCTGCGTTTTGTATTGGTGTAGAAATGAAAAAAGTCGTTGTTCAAAGAACAGAGTTTTGGGATGTGTTAATTCCAAAAGTTAGAGCTATTTATTCAGGCCCGATAACGTATTCGGCAAATTGGGATAACTATACGAATGTTGATTTTTGGAATCAACTAGATTACATTGGTATAGATGCTTACTTCCCTTTATCTGACTTAGAAGATCCAACAATAGAAGATTTTTACAATGGTTGGCTTCCTCATTTTAATGAGATTAAAGACTTAAGTGATTCATTAAATAAGAAGGTTATATTTACTGAGTTTGGATATAGAAATGTAGATTTTACTGGAAAAGAACCATGGGACGAAAATCAAAATTCAACGTTCAATGAGCAAGCACAGAAGAATGCGTATGAAGCAACTTTCGCAAGATTTTGGGGTGAAGATTGGTTCGAAGGTGGCTTTCTTTGGAAGTGGCATCCGAAACATGAAGAAGCTGGTGGCTCAGACAACAATAGATTTACACCTCAAAATAAATCTGTAGAAACGTTGATTAAAATGGTCTTTGATCAAACGAATTAATCATTCGAATCCCTTTATTGGGATTCGAAAGTTTTTTACTTCACTTATTAAGCTTGTTAGAAATCTAAGCTTGAAATTTAGTTTAATATAGCCCGTGTTTTTTGTACCAATCAATCAGTTCCTATTCGGTATCTCCTTCAAAGTATCCAATAAGTAATCCCAATATTTTTGAACTGAACTTACCTGTACTTTTTCGTCTGGAGAATGTGCTCCTCTGATATTTGGTCCGAAAGAAATCATATCCATCTCGGGATAGTTTGTTCCTAAAATACCACATTCTAATCCCGCATGACATGCATTTACAAAAGGTTCGGAATTAAATTTTTCACGATACAATTTACTCATTAGCTTGACTATGTCTGACCCTGGTTTTGGTGTCCAACCTGGATAGGTTCCTGAAAAATCAACTTCGGCGCCCATAAGTTCCATTGCACTTTGTATGGATTGAGCCATGTCTACTTTTTCTGAATCAACTGAACTCCGAGTAAGACACAATATTTTATACGCTCCATCTTTTACTAATACTCGAGCAAGATTATTGGAAGTTTGTACCAAATCATCAACATCAGGACTCATTCTATAGATACCATTTGGAATCGCATATAGGGTACGTAATAATTTATTTTGAAAATCTCTTTTCATTACGTCAGCTGGTACTTCTACAGATTTGCATTCGAAGTTAAACTCCGGATCTGTTGTGTTGTATTCTGCTTTTAATTCTTCTACTTTTCTATTTATGAAATTTTCAAAATCAGATTTTTGAGAAGATTTAATACAAAATTTTCCAAATGCTTCTCTTGGTATTGCATTCCGTAAACCACCACCGTTAAAACAAAACAACTGAATATTGAACAGTTGGTCTAAATCAAAAAATAAACGATTAAGCATTTTGTTTGCATTGCCTCTCCCTTTATGAATATCCATTCCAGAGTGCCCTCCTGTTAAACCAATTATTCCAATTTTATATGCAATGCTGTCTTGTGCAATTGATTCAGATTCGTACGAACCAGACCCAGTTACATCAATACCCCCGGCACATCCTATAGTTAATTCGTGATCATCTTCAGTATCCAAGTTTAATAAAATGGTTCCTGAAAGAAGTCCGCCTTTTAATCCCATTGCTCCAGTCATGCCAGTTTCTTCATCTATGGTAAAAAGTGCTTCGATGGCAGGATGTTCAATGTCAGTTGATTCTAACAAAGCCATAATTGTGGCTACTCCTATACCATTATCTGCTCCAAGTGTTGTGCCATCGGCCTTCACCCAATCATCATCAAGAATCATTTTTATTCCCTCGGTATCAAAATCAAAATTGGTATCACTGTTTTTTTGGTGAACCATATCCAAGTGACTTTGCATTACGATGGTTTGCTTACTTTCCATTCCTGCAGAAGCTGGTTTTTTTTATTATTACATTACCTACTTCATCTACAATAGTTTCTAGGTTTAGATTTTTCCCAAAATCCACCATAAACTGAATAACTCTTTCTTCTTTCTTCGATGCACGAGGTACGGCATTAAGATTTGCAAAATTATTCCAAAGACCACTAGGTTCTAAATTTCTTATTTCTTGGCTCATAGATGATTATTTGCTGCAAATATAAAGTTTGTCTTTCACTATCGAAGAAAAGAAAATTTTGCTTTACTCGTTTTTGACTCTTTTAACATCTCAGATTGTAATCATTGTAGACTAATGCATGTTTTTCCTCGACCAATTCATTAACCAAGACAAATACTCGCACGTCTTATCCTCATAACTTGAAGCTTAAACGAAACACTAAAGACTTAAATATGAAACTTTTTGTACTACTTGCATCAATGATTTTTTCTTGCCTCTTTACTTTGCAAAATTTATCTGCTCAAAATTCAGCAATAAAGGCAGTTATTTTGGATGAGAATTCAGAGCCAGTGGATTTTGCAAATGTTGTTCTTTTCTCAGCAAAAGACAGTTCTGTTATTAAAATTGAGTATACTTCCGAAGAAGGCGTATTTCAATTTTTAGATATCAACTCCGGGGAGTATTGGATAAGAGTGAGTTATGTTGGATATGACGATTTAAACACTGATGTATTTGAGTTAAGGGAAAATGAAACGAAGAATTTAAATACACTTCAATTTGAATCAAGCTCTGTACAGATTGATGAGATTGTGGTTACTGCAAAAAGGCCGCTTTTAGAACTCAAACCGGACAAGGTTGTAATGAATGTTGCGGGAAGTATTAACGCTTCCGGTTCTGATGCTTTTTCATTACTTCGAAAATCTCCAGGAGTGATCATCGATAATAATGATAATATTTTAATGCTTGGTAAAAGTAGCGTCCAGGTTTATATTGACGGGAAACCTTCACCTTTATCTGGGGCTTCGCTGGTAAGTTATCTTAAGACCATGTCATCTGCTCAGATTGATGCCATTGAGATCATCACTAATCCTTCAGCCAAATTTGATGCAGAAGGAAGCGGTGGTATCATCAATATAAAATTAAATAAAAATAAAAATCACGGATCAAATTCAAGAATAGAATCTCATTTTAGTAAGGGTGTCAAAGTTAAGTATGGAACTAATTTTTCCAATCAATTTAGAAATGAAAAATGGTACTATAACGCATCGATAGGATATTACAAAGGAGAAAATTTTAATTCTAATGATTTTATCCGAACTCAATTTGGAAATCGTTTTGATCAAAAGAACTATGGAGAAGGAGGTTATGAAAGTGCTAATATTCGAGCTTCTGTTGATCATTTTATAAATGATAAAAATACAATTGGTCTATTATTTAATTTTGATCCAGAAGAAAGTTCTTGGGAAAATGAAGGATCTACACGAATTGGAACAACAACTAGTTTACAAGTAGATAGCATCTTACGATCGGAATCTTCAGATGAAAGCAGAAATACAAATTGGAATGCAAATTTAAATTATGGTTATTCAGGTAATAATGATCAGGCCCTTAGTTTGGATTTTGATTATGGTTTTTATTCTAATGAAAGTAGTGAGTTTCAGCCCAATTATTATTTGAATGCAGACTCCACGGAAATAATTAGAGAAAGGATATTTGAAAATGATTCTCCTACTGACATCAATATTATTACCTCCAAAGTGGATTATGAACAGAATCTTTTTGAAGGTAAAATTGAAATGGGCATAAAATATTCAAAAGTTAAAACAGATAATCAATTTCGTTTTTATAATGTAATTGGTGGTGAATCTATTCTTAATCTAGAAAGGAGTAATGACTTTGATTACAATGAAGAAATTTTAGCTTCGTATGCAAACTATTCAAAGCAATATGGATCAGTAGGATTACAGGCTGGCTTTAGGGTAGAGAAAACAAATTCTGAAGGTGTTTTGAAAACTATGGAATCAGTTAATGATGAAACTGTAAAACGAAATTATGTGGACTTATTTCCTTCGTTGGCTTTGAGTTATCAGTTTAATGAAAAGAATGCTTTTAATTTGAGTTATAGTCGAAGATTAAATAGACCAAGTTACCAAGACCTTAATCCATTCAGAGATCGACTCGATGAAATAACCTATGAGCAAGGAAACCCTTTTTTAAATCCGGAATATTCCAACAACATAGCCTTTTCTCATTCGTGGAATTATAAAGTTAATACGACGATCAATTATAATCATACGCAAAATCTTATAACACAAATAGTGGACGTTGCAGATGAAAAAAGCGCATTTATTACCTATAAGAATTTGGCTGATCAGTACAGTTATAGCATCAATGTTAGTTCGCCAATACCCATAACAGACTGGTGGAATAGTTATACAAGTATTTCTGCCTCTAGAACAAAAAATGTAGCTAATTTGGGCGAAAATAGGAACATTGATATCAGCGTAAATTCTTTTAATGTTTATGGCCAACATAGTTTTAGTCTTCCTAAGAATATAGGGTTTGAAATATCAGGATGGTATAATTCGGCTGGACTTTGGGGTGGGACTTTTAATATAGATCCGCAATTTGGAATAGATCTGGGAGTTCAAAAAACGTTCTTGGATGATAAATTAAAATTAAAAATATCAACAACGGATATTTTTAAAACAAATTCTTGGACGGGTAGGAGTATTTATGGAGATTTAGACATAATGGCAAGTGGGGATTGGGATAGTAGAAAAATCCGAATTAATCTTAGTTATAGTTTTGGAAACAATCAACTTAAGTCACGAAAAAGGAATGCTGGTTTAGAAGACGAAGCTGATCGAATTAAATAGGAAAAGTTTCATACTTAATATTCTTGTTCGCTACGGATTGTAAAAATCTGTAGTGAAGGGAATATAAGTATAGTACATAGACAATTTTTATTACTTAAAAATGAAGTTTTAGTTAATGGTCGATTACAGTAGTATCAAAACAAGCCAGATATTTCTCCATTTTCATCTATGTCGATTAGCTCTGCAGAAGGAGTAGATGGCAAGCCTGGCATACGCATAATATCTCCAGTTATTGGAACAAGGAATCCGGCACCCGCAGCAATTTCTATTTCACGAACAGTAACAACAAAATCCCTTGGTCTTCCTAATAGCTTTGGATCATCCGAAAGAGACTTTTGTGTTTTCGCGATGCAAATGGGTAACCTTTCTAAACCTAATTTTTTGATGCGACGAAGATCTTTTTTTGCTTTTGCTGTGTAATCAACTCCACTAGCTCCGTATATTTTAGAAGTTACGGCATCAATTTTTTCTTCTACAGTAGAATCCCATTTATATGTCGGAGTAAATTTTGTAGTATTGTTATCTGCAATTTCGGCTACAGCCTGCGCCAACTCAATAGCACCTTCTCCTCCTTTTTCCCATACTTTGACCAATACACTTTTCACACCCAAAGCGTCACATCTATTTTTAATTTCTTGTATTTCAGCTTCAGTATCAGAAGTAAAATGATTGATTGCGATGACTGGTGTAATTCCAAATTGTTGTATGTTCTCAATATGTTTTTCCATATTCTCTAAACCTCTTGATACAGCCTCTGCATTAGCACCGTTTAATTCTTTAAGTGGAACACCACCATGATATTTAAGTGCTCGAATTGTGGCTACCAAAACCACAGCGCTTGGTGAAAGATTTGCACTTTGACATTTTATATCCAAGAATTTCTCTGCACCTAAATCTGCACCAAAACCTGCTTCTGTTACTACATAATCGGCTAAGCTAAGACCAAGCTTAGTGGCAATAACAGAGTTTGTTCCTTGTGCAATATTAGCAAATGGGCCACCATGGATTATCGCAGGATTCGCTTCTAAAGTTTGGACAAGATTTGGTTTAATAGCATCTTTTAAGAGGGCGGCCATAGCCCCATGGGCTTTCAGGTCACGTGCATAAATAGCTTGTTTATCAAAGGTAAATCCAACAAATATATTGCCCAATCTAGTTTTAAGATCTTGTAAGTTTTCGCTTAAGCAAAGGATAGCCATAACTTCTGAGGCCGCTGTAATATCAAAGCCTGTCTCTCTGGGGATTCCAAATCCTGGACCACCTAGGCTAACTATTGTTTTTCTCAGTGCTCGATCATTCATGTCCATTACTCTTTTCCATAACACAGTTCGGGGATCAATACCTAAAGATTTTGACTTGGATTGAATATTGTTATCGATAAGAGCAGAAAGAAGATTATGAGCTTTTTCGATCGCCGCAAAATCTCCCGTAAAATGAAGATTGATATCTTCCATTGGAATAACTTGAGAATATCCTCCACCAGTTGCTCCACCTTTGATTCCAAAAACAGGCCCAAGTGAAGGTTCTCTTAGTACTACACATGCATTTTTTCCAATCTTATTGAGACCTTGATTTAGGCCTATGGAAACAGTTGATTTGCCTTCACCAGCTGGAGTAGGAGAGATGGCAGAAACCAATATTAGTTTATTATCTCTAAGTTTATCTTCATCAATTAGACTCAGAGGAAGTTTTGCTTTATAGTGTCCATATTGCTCTAATTGATCGTGTGGAATATTGAGTTTAGAAGCAATTTCTTGGATAGGTCTAGGAGCTATACTACGTGCAATTTCTAAGTCTGATTTCATGATATTTGATTTATCTCAAAAAATGTGATAGGAAGTTAGGAATATGTTCTGACTTGAAAAACTAAAATGAAGATTGGTTTTCATTATGCGCAAAAAAAAAGCCCCTCAATTTAATGAGAAGCTTTTTCCTATATGATTTTAATAGATTAGAATCTTACATCTAATGTATATTGGTCTGTATTATCTGTAGTAGTATTTAAAATGTCTCTTATTATAAAAGCATAATAATTTCCATCTCTATTTACTGCGTATATGTCTCCAATTTGTACAACATTAGTTGTTCCTCCAGCTAATGGATCAGCACCGTCAAACAAACCTGGCAAAAATTCCTTAAAAGTGATTGTAGACCAATCAGCTCCCTCAGGAAAACCTCCAATACCAGGAATCAATTGTCTAACCTCAGAACCATTGGTTCCAGTTATTTTTTGAATCCAGTTGTCAGCATCAGGAAGATCAGTATCAATTCCTAAATCTCTAATGTCTGCAGCAGCATCATTTGAGCCAGTACTGTCACCTGTATCAAGGTCACATCCTCCAGTTCCAGCAGGTCCTGCAGAGTTTAATAAAACTCCCAGTAATACTTCAGTAACCGTGCTTCCTGCGGCAATTGTAAATGTTTCTTCAACAGCATTTCCAGCTTCATCTGTAAGTACAACTCTATAGCTTCCAGTTCCAATAAAAGAAGGTCTGATGCATAATTTAGTTTCAAACATAGATTGTAAATCTGCAGGAATAGCATATGGATTTACATCGAATGCAACATCATTGAAATCAAGATTGTTGTTTTCAACAGTCATCAATTCACCATCCTCATAAACAGCTATTGTGCTAAGATTTGAAGATCCAGCTACTGCAGCCAAATTAATACATGTTTTATCACCAGCACCTGTCATATATGCTCCACTTCCCATTTGCGAAAATGTAGGAGGTGTGCTTACGGCATCAGTACTAATAGTAATGGAATATGAATCAGTTTCCATATTAGCATCTGTAATTTCAAATCTAAATGTTTTCACATCATCAGCAACATTTTCAGCAATAACAGTTATATCCCAAGTAAAACCATCTCTATCCGTATCGAATAATAAAATAGGATTAGCAGCTGGAGCTTCGCTATTAACTATGAATCTACTTACATCTAATAAGTTTCCGTCTTCATAAACAGATACCGCGTTTAATTCGGCATCTCCCTTATCACCATTTAATTGCACGTTAAAGTTGCTCAATGGATCAAGTGTTGCATCCTCAGTTAAAAGTCCATCTCCGCTCAATAATAATGTTGTAGGTCCAGTTGTAGTACCACCACCTCCGCCGATTGGATCTTCTTCACAAGCAGTAAAGAACATCAATAACATTGCGAAAAGGCCTAATAGTTTAAAATTTTTCATGTTAAATAGTTTTGTTAATGTTTAGAAGGCAAGAAAATCATAAAGTAACGTGCCTAAGTCTTAAGTATTTGTTAATAATTTATGTTTCAATAGTTTTAAAGTCCTGCTTTAGCACTGATTGCCAGCATTTTGTCAATACAGCTTCTGCCCTCATCTATAATCCATTGCTCAAGCAATATTTCCGGTTGTTCGTACTTCATTGCAAGGTAAAGTTTCTCCATAGTATTTCTTTTCATATGTGGACAATCATTGCAGGCACAAGTGTTATCAGGTGGCGCTGGTATGAATGTTTTCTCAGGCGATGCAAGCCTCATTTGATGCAAAATCCCGGATTCTGTAGCAACGATAAATTCTGTTGCCTCACTATTCTTGCTGTATTTTATTAATCCACTTGTGGAAGCAATATGATCTGCTTTTTCCAAGATATGACTTTCACATTCTGGATGTGCAATAAATTTCGCATTTGGATATTCATGCATCAATTTTGAGATCTTTTCTCTAGAAAAAACTTCATGAACCATGCATGCTCCATTCCATAATTTCATTTTCCGGCCTGTCTTTTTTTGAAGATAGGCTCCTAAGTTTCTATCTGGAGCAAAAATGATTTCTTTATCTTTTGGTATGCTTTCTATGATATTATACGCATTAGTTGATGTACAGCAAATGTCCGTCATGGTTTTCAATTCTGCCGTACAATTGATGTAACTGACAACCACATGATCAGGATATTTTTCTTTGTATTTTTTGAATAAATGGGGAGGACAACTATCAGCTAAAGAACAACCAGCTTTAAGGTCAGGAAGCAATACTTTTTTGGAAGGATTCAGCATTTTAGCTGTCTCTGCCATAAAGTGTACACCCGCAAATACAATAATGTCTGCATCTGTAGCTTCTGCCTGTTGGGCTAAACCCAAACTATCACCTACATAATCTGCAATATCTTGAATTTCAGATTCTTGGTAGTAATGAGCTAAAATTATTGCGTTTTTTTCTTTTTTTAGAGATAATATAGCCTCCTCCAAATCAATACTTGGATCTACTGATAAATCTAAATATCCATTTTTTACTAATTTTTCTTGCGCTTGGACTAAGCTATTTGACATTCCATAAAGTTTAATTGCAAAAATACTGTCACAGAATCATGGGGATTGAAATATTTTGCAAAATTAAGGGAAGTTCATGAATTTATCTACTAGCTGATAAAGTTTAGATATAAACGGATAAATCGCTAAACTATTCTATTAATTTTAGACTAATTTGCAAACATATTGAAACAATAAAAACTGATCATGTTTTTTTTCTTAAAATCACTTCATATTATAGGATTTGTATCATGGTTTGCTGGGATGTTTTACTTAGGCAGAATGTTTGTGTATCATGCTGAAGCATTAAAAAAGAGTGAACCTGAAAAATCAATCCTTACCAAACAATTGGAGTTGATGGAAAGAAGAGTGTTTAAGATTATTTGCGTTCCAGCCATGAATATTACATGGATATGTGGATTAGGAATGATTTATAGTCTTGGCTTAGAATGGTTAAAAGCGAGCGGATGGCTTCATGTAAAACTTGCATTGATCGTTTTACTATCCGTTTATCAATCTTCTAATAAGTATATTATTAAACAATTAGCAAATGGTAAATTGACCACGAGCCCTTTTAAATTTAGACTTTTTAATGAAGTTCCAACTTTGTTTTTAATAGGAATATCTTTGTTGGCGGTTTATAAAAATAACATAAATTATCTGTACTTAATTGTTGGCATTATTGGTTTTGCCTTTATATTGGTTTTAGCAGCTAAGGCTTATAAAAAATTACGAAAATCTTAGAAATGAAATTTTTAAAATACCTTATTGGGTTGTTGGTAGTACTACTATTAATTTGGGCGCTTTTAAATACTTTGGCACCCAAGAACACTAATGTAGAAAGGAGTCAGATGATTGATGCGAATCCATCAATTGTTTTTAATTTGATAAATCATATGCCAAGTTGGAAAGATTGGTCCCCATGGGCTGAAATGGATTCAACCTTGGTCATGACTTTTACCGATAAAACAAAAGGGGTTGGTGCTGGATACAATTGGTCAGGTGTTAAGTCTGGAGCAGGAAAAATGGAAATCATTGAAAGTATACGTAATAAAAGCATGAAAACCAAGTTGGAATTTGATGGATGGGATTCTGTTAGCTATGGCGAATGGCAGTTATTAGCTGAAAATAATAAGACCGACTTAAGATGGTCCATGAAAGGTGAAAAAGATACTCCTTGGTATATGCGTGGTATGATGATGTTAATGGGTTTTAAAGGAGCATTAGAAAATAATTTTGAAACGGGCTTATTAAACATCAAGGATATAGCAGAACAGAGAGCCAAAGGGAAATACAATGGATATGAGATTAAAACAACCCAGTTTGAAGAACAGCATTATATTATGAATAGGGCTGAAATTTCAACTAAAAATATCACACAATTTTATAGTCGAAACCTACCTTCTCTTTCTTCAAAAATTGCGCAAATTGGGTTGGAAATGAATGGCATGCCATGTGGATTGTTTTTTAGATTTGATAACAATGAAGGCACAACAGATTTAGGCGCAGCGATTCCTGTAAAGTCTCCAGCCAGCATCCCTGGTACCAATACGTATACCATACCTTCTAAAAAAGCAATAACTGTTGATTTTTACGGCGACTATTCTCAAACGGTCAAGGCCCATGATGCCGTAAAGGCTTATTTAAATGATAATGACTTATTGCATGATTACCCAATTGTGGAAGAATATGTGACTGATCCAGGAGAGGAAAAAGATCCCAGCAAGTGGCTGACAAAACTTAGTTTCTTTATTGCAAATGAATAAACTAAGTTTCATATGAATAAAAGCAGCAGCATAATTGTTCATTCTTACTCAGAAGATTGAATGTAATGCATAAGAAAATTTATTTTTTTGAAACTTTACACCGCAAAAGCTACTTATTGTATTAGTGATTAGGCGTTATAACAAAGATCAGGCGAAGCAATTAATAAATGCTTGGGGGCAATCTCGAGAAGCATTTTTCTTTTTATTAGATTATACGTTAGACAATAATATTCTCTTTAAATTAAATGAAGTGCCGCCAGAGTTTTCATTTGAATGCGAATCTTTTAAAGTTGATAACCTTACTGAAACTAAAGATTTTATTTTAAGTGAGAATAAAGTATTTGATTCTGTAAAGCCTATATCCTATAAAGAATATGAGGAGGCATTTGATTCCGTTAAAAGCGAAATTGGAAAAGGCAACAGTTATTTGTTAAATCTATCCTTCGAATCTGCTGTTAGCACTGAATATAGTTTAGAAGAAATTTATAAATTATGTGACTCGAAATATAAACTTTGTTGGAAGGATAATTTGGTCGTTTTTTCTCCAGAGTCTTTTGTTAAAATAACCAACGGAAAAATTCGAACCTTCCCAATGAAAGGGACAATAAATGCAAATTTAAAAAATGCAGCTCAACGACTTTTAGCAGATAAAAAAGAGATTGCGGAACATGCTACAATTGTTGATTTGTTAAGAAATGACTTGAGTATTTGGGCAAAGAATGTAAGACTTGAAAAGTATCGTTATCTTGATAAGATCAAAAGCTTGGATGGTTCTTTATATCAAGTAAGTAGCGAAATAAGTGGCGAATTGCCCTCAAATTATTTAAATAATTTAGGTGATATTTTGATGTCATTACTACCTGCGGGTAGCGTTACAGGAGCGCCTAAGAAAAAAACCATCGAAATAATTAATAGAGTAGAATCACATAATAGAAATTATTACACAGGCGTATTTGGATATTTTGATGGAGAAAATTTGGATTCTTCGGTTATGATTAGATACATTGAGAAGAGAGAAAGTAAATTATATTATAAAAGCGGAGGAGGAATAACTTTTCAAAGTGAGGCACAAAAGGAATACCAAGAATTGATTGATAAAATTTATGTTCCAACTAATAGAAAGCATACGGATTCAAGACGGGAAGATTTGCAATGCAAAATGGCATAATCACCGATACAATGAAGGCTTAAAAAGCTTTGACCCAAACTCGACTTTTAGGAAAATAGAAGATCTAATATCCGTCCCAGTACATTTTCAAAAGGGGATAGTAAAATGTAGAATTCTTTACAATGAAAATCAATCCTCAGTTGAGTATTCTTTTTATAATAAAAAGCCCATAAAAAAGTTGCAATGTGTATATGATGATTGGATAGAATATGGACTAAAATATGCGAATAGAGAAAGTTTAAAACAGCTCTATGATTTACGAGGGAGTGCAGATGATATTTTGATAATTAAAAACAACTTAATCACGGATAGCTATTATTGCAATCTTGCATTTTTTCAAACCAATGGGTATCAAAATGGCAAATGGTTTACACCTTTGAACCCGTTACTGAGTGGTACGATGCGTTCTTATTTATTGGAGTCTAAGATTATTCAAGAAAAAGAAATAAAAATTGAGGAGCTTTCTAACTACGATAAAGTAGCACTTTTTAATGCCCTCATTCCCTTTGAGGAAAGAATAGAATTATCGATTGAAGATATCGTTTGTTGATGGATTTCGATTGGACCAACAATGCTATCATTTGTTGGTAATGTTTTTTTAAATAAATTTGGGCTAATAATTATAATTAGATGAGTGTAAGATATTTGATTTCGTTTTGCTTTATACTGATTACTGTGATTGGCTTTGGCCAAAAAGAAAATGAAGAACCGACAACAATCACTGAGAAAATTGAAAACACAACGGAAGTTGTGAATGATAATGGAGTGATGAAAAAGAAAGTCAAATTTGTCAGAACAAATATAGATGGAGAAGAAGAGATCATTATTTGGGAAGGAACAGAAAGTGATTCTATACCGAAAGAGATAAAAGAAATATTGGATAAAGATATGGTCCAGACAAAAGATGAAGAAGTAGAATTAGAAATGATAGGAGATGAGTTTTCCGAAAAGAAAATTAAGATTAAAGTAATTAAAGATGGAGTAGAAGATGTTTCTGAATTTGAAATTACCGATAATAAACTTCCTGAAGAATTAATTAAAAAACTACAAGAACTAAACTTGGATGTTGATCAAATCGAAAATGATTTTTTGATTAATGAAAATGATAATGGTACGGATCAACTTTCCAAAAAAGTCAAAGGAAAAGCGCAACTAGGTGTCATGATCCAAAATGTTGAACAAGGTGTTTTGGTTACTCAAGTAATCATTAACTCTTCAGCTGAAGACGGGGGTATGTTAAAAGGAGATATCATAACGGCCATAGATGGGGTTAAGTTATTGACAATGCAAGATTTGGTAACAAAAATATCTGAGTATGGTGCTGGTGATGAAATTGATGTAGAATTTATTAGGGAAGAAAAGCTGACTAATAAAGCTATTCTTCTTAAGAAGCGAACTCCCCGCACCTGGGACGAAGTATTAAACAAAAAATAGCAAATGAATTCTATTCACATTGTTCCTGACGAAAATGATGAGTTCTATACGGAAGAACGCTGTCATATTTTGGAATTACTCAATAAATCAGACGATCGATCTCAATCAATTGCCAGAGCAAGAGTAGAACCTAATGTAACAACCGCATGGCATAGACTAAAAGACACTGTAGAGAGTTACTATATTTTAAGTGGGTCTGGAAAGTTAGAAATTGGAGAAGATGAGTATTATGATCTTGGTCCTGGCGATACGTTTCGAATTGCGGAAAACACAGCTCAGAGAATTACAAATATGGGTGAAGAAGATTTGGTTTTTTTATGTATTTGTACACCCGCCTTTAGTGATGAGAATTATGAAAGTTTGGAATGAATCCTGTGCTCAAATAATAAAACTGTTTTAATAACAGTTAATACTACATTATTTCAAACCATAACTAATTTCATTTGATTTAAGATTTACAAGCAACATATTTTTCAATTAAAAACTCAAAACATGCTTGTAACGAAAATATTTCCAGCTTTATTTATTTCAGTATTATTTATTTCATGTTTTTCAGAAACTGCTAGTTTAGAAATCGAAAAACAATATGCAAATGCAGACAGAGCTTTGTGGGATCATCTAGAAAGTTTTGAAAATGAAGCGGCGCAAAGAGGATTTAGTATTGATTTAAGTACTGAAGATGTTGTTGCACATATAAATGAAATATCATCTGACGGTGTTGCGGGTGTGTGTAATTTTAATAGTCACCAAACCAACAAAGTAACCATAGATGAAACGTACTGGAATTCGGCTTCCGCATTGGGAAGAGAGTTTGTAGTGTTTCACGAATTGGGACATTGTGTTTTAGCTCGGGGTCACGATGAATCTACAACAAGTCAGGGTATATGTAAAAGTATCATGGCCAGCGGTACGGGCAGCTGTCGTTTTAATTATAATCACATTAATAGGAAGGCGATGATAGATGAGTTGTTTAGGGGGATGTGATTTTTGTTGAATTGTCTTAACTAGGATGAAAGGATTTTGGGATTGATAGGATGGATTGTTGGGATGGTAGATTGTGCTTTGCGAAAGTTCAATAGGTATTGAAGATCCATTATTCACTAACCAATTTAAATCTGGCGGTATAATTTACAGCTTCGCTACCTGACCCGAGTGTTCCTGTTGTTATACCGCTAAATTCATCTTCATTGAGACATTCTATTGTGTATAATTCTGCATTTGTTGATCCAGAATAAAGAAGAGATAAGACTAAACCATTTAATTCCCAAGTACCGATTTCTTCAATTTGTTCTCTATTTCCACAAATGTCAACACCATGATCAATTTTTCCAATTCCATTTGCATCGAGAATGATATAGTTATCTTTATTACATTCCTTAATCACGTCAAAAAAGTCATTGAAAGACCTTCCCTCATGAGTTATAGTAGTTTCAGAAAAAAATTCAACAAATTGCCATTTGTTATTCAATAGAACTTCTTCTAAATTATCTGGAATTTTGGATTCTTCATCATTACCACATGAAACAAAAATTAAAGTAGAAAATAAAATAAACAAGAATTGCTTTATTCCAATACTCATATAATGATTTTTATTAATATAAATGTATGAATTTAAATTTAGAAATACAAGAAACTAGAAATCGAACAAAGACGGATTTGGGATATATTATTTGAATTCTTAGAAGCAGCTGTCGTTTTAATTATAATCACATTAATAGGAAGGCGATGATAGATGAGTTGTTTGAGGGGATGTGATAATTAAATTGTCTTAACCAGGATGAAAGGATTTTGGGATTGATAGGATTATTTTTAGAGAACTATTTCATCGAATACTAGTTTTGTAGATGATATTAATTCTTATAATCTTACTATCCTATAAATCTCAGTACCGACAAGAGGAATGTTTAGTAAAACGTCTAGATTAAGATGTGAGGATTTCAGGAAAATATGTCTAAACTAAGATGAAAGGATTTTAGGATTGATAGGAAGATATTGCAGAGGTATAATAAGATTATTTTAATGCTGTCCATTTCAAGTAGCACTAAAATTTGTGAATGATTTAAATCCCATCATCTTACCATCCTTTCATCCAATAATTCTCGGCGCTGACAAAAAGTAACCCTAAAACAAATGATGCATCGCCGTTTTATCCACAACAATACCAGTGATCTCATCTATTGAAACTCTACTTTGTTCCAAGCTATCTCTATCTCTGATAGTAACGGTATTGTCTTCCAAACTTTGATGATCTATTGTAATGCAATAAGGGGTGCCAATTGCATCTTGTCTTCTATATCGTCTACCAATAGCGTCTTTTTCATCGTATTGTGCTGATACAGCAACTTTTACTTTATCAAATACTGCTTTGGCGGCAGTGGTGAGACGTTCATCGTTTTTAACTAAGGGTAACACAGCACATTTAACTGGCGCAATGGCTGGATGTAATTTCATAACGATCCGGGTGCTGTCGTTTCCTTTAGAATCCGGTACAGTTTCTTCTTGCAAACAATTGCTAATCATTGCAAGAAACATTCTATCTGCACCTATGGAAGTCTCAACTACATAAGGTACATAGTTTTTGTCTAATTCTGGATCAAAGTATTGCAGTTTTTTACCCGATAATTCTTGATGTGCAGATAGATCAAAATCCGTACGAGAATGAATACCCTCTAATTCTTTAAATCCAAATGGAAAATGAAATTCGATATCGGCAGCTGCATTGGCATAGTGCGCTAGGTTGTCATGATCGTGAAATCGTAATTTATTAGCAGGAGTACCCAAAGATGTATGCCATTTTAATCTGGTTTCTTTCCAGTATTCGTACCATTTCATTTCTTCTCCTGGGCGAACAAAAAATTGCATTTCCATTTGCTCAAATTCACGCATTCTGAATATAAATTGTCTCGCAACGATTTCGTTTCTAAAGGCTTTTCCGATTTGGGCAATGCCAAAAGGAATCTTTTGTCGTGTACTTTTTTGAACATTTAAAAAATTGACAAATATCCCTTGTGCAGTTTCTGGACGTAAATAAAGTTTACCTTCTTCTCCAGCAACATTTCCCAATTGGGTAGAAAACATCAAATTAAATTGTCGTACATCGGTCCAGTTTTTAGAACCACTTACTGGATCTGCTATTTCAAGTTCTTCTATAAGCGATTTCAAACCAGCCATATCTTCTTCTTTTAAAAGATTGGCCATACGAGATAAAATACCATCAATTTTTGCTTGACGATCTATAATCCGTTGATTGGTTGATCTGAATTGAGCTTCATCAAAACTGTCACCAAACCTTTTTCTAGCCTTGGTTACATCTTTGATAATCTTTGCTTCAATTTTGTCGCAAAACCCTTCAATTAATTGATCAGCTCTATATCTTTTCTTACTGTCTTTATTGTCTACTAAAGGATCATTAAAGGCATCCACGTGACCAGAAGCCTTCCATGTTTTGGGATGCATAAATATACTTGCATCTATACCTACAATATTGGAATGCATTTGTACCATGCTCTTCCACCAATATTGTTTGATATTGTTTTTTAATTCGATCCCATAAGGACCGTAGTCATAGGTAGCGGATAAACCATCATATATTTCACTAGATTGAAATACGAAACCGTATTCCTTGCAGTGTGCAACAATTTTCTTAAAATCGATAGTCGTACTCATCCCAATTTATTTTAAGATGCAAAGAAAAGCTAAATATGCATCTCTTAAAAATAAATGAGACTTTATCTGATCAGTGTTATGTTTCCTGTAGCTTCTTCTTCTCTTCCGACGTCATTAATCCATTTGGCTACATACATGTACACATCTGATGGCATATTGTTTCCATTAAAGGTACCATCCCATTCAGATTCTATGCCTTCCAAGCTCGTTGTTTCAAATAATAATTTGCCCCAACGGTTGTAGATTTTCATCTCATACTCTGTGATATCATCTTCTCCTTCACATTCTACTGCTGGACCAAATTGATTATTGAGAGAATCTACTGCTGTAGGTACAATCATATTTGGAAATACAAGACATGGTGGACAAACTTCCGCGTCTTCAATTTTTCTTGAATCAGTATGTTCTGTACCACATAAATCTGTTATAGTCAATGAGTACTCACCAGGAAGTTGCTCGAATATTGGTTCGACAGTTGTTGGACCAACTCCTTCAACACCAGTAGACCAAATATAACTTTCAAAATCCGCGGTTGGCTGAAATAAAAGATATAATTCGAATCCTTTGTTTTCTCCCTCACATCTTTTATTATAATCTAGATCAAACTCAAGTTGGAAATTATCTTGAGTAATAGTTTTATTTACAGAAGTAATGTTTCCACATTCATCTTCGATTGTTAATGTATAAACATTTGGCTCAGTGATTACCAATGGTTGAATTTGCGATCCGTCACCTTGTAATCCAGTTGACCAAGACCAAGAATTTACTCGACTATCACCATCCTTGCTTGAAGTTAGTGTAATCTGATCCAGCATGCAATCATATCTATGAAATATAGAATCACCGATAGGATTAATACTATTAAACTCTCCAGGTATAACCTCAATTTCACTTGTGATTTCTTTTCCACAGACATCAGTTACGGTCACCCCATAGGTATCTGCTTCTGTAACTCCAATACTTTCTGTCATCTCTCCAGTAGACCACAAAACAGTAAATATTTCACCGCCATTGATTGAATCTAAACCCAATGTGATGGTTCCTATTCCCATTTCACAATCCAAGAAACTTTTTCCCGGTACAATAGAAACAACAATCTCTGTATCAAAATCGCTTTCGGTTAAAACCAATTCTTCAGTAAACGTTTTGACCACAAATATCAACTATTGTTGCTACATAAGTTCCCGGTTCAGTAACGGATAATGTGTCCGTATCGCCATTGCTCCACGTAACACTAACAGCATCATTGGTCCCGTCCATGTCGTCTAAAAAGGCTCTAATAATTCCAGAACCATTATCACAATCAATAGGGTCTACGTCTATCCCAAAATCAAACGGGAATATTAGTTCTTCTGCGGATACCGAAACATTTGCTTCGGCGGTAAGACCACACATGTCCGTTACCGTCACTGAATATGCACCTTCGGTATCAATTGATATCGTTTCATCTGTTTCATTCGTACTCCATAAGAATGTGTAAGGAGCTGCTTGATTAGCAGAGGCCTGTAAATCAATAGTGCCTAAACTACATAAGTTTTGTAAATCTTTTCCAATGTTTACTGATGGCTCGTCAAATACAGAAATAGTTGCAGTATCACACAATTGCCAGCAAATATCTGTATCAAATGTTACTGTAACTCTAAATGATCCTTCTTCATTAACTTGTAATGTTGCTGTTGTCTCACCTGTTTCCCATTCATAACTTACAGCATCTACTTGAGAAGCATCTAATAATACATCAATAGGGTCATTGGGGCAGAATATAGTATCCAATAATTTTTGTTGTGGAACGTCGTATCCACCTACGTCAAATGTTCTACTTGTTGTAGATATAGTATCCAAGGATCCTCCGTCAAAAAATTCAAATTCAATGGTATCTCTACTAAAAGGAAGATCATGAACGATAGTATCCAAGACCATTTCATCACATCTTGAAGATCCATTTGCTCCAGACTTAACACAATAAGCATTTAACTCACCATCTGTCATTCCAGTAGAAGTAACGGCCATTCCACCATCTGGTGTATTAAAAATATCAGACTCGAATAAAAGAGTTCCGCTAGTTGCGTCTAAAAGAACAGTTCCTAATCTATTATATCTTCTTTGAGTAAACAACATTACCCAAGCTATCTAAATTTATGGCAAGTTCTCCAGTCAGTCCAGGAGGAGTGAAATCTACAAATTTATTTACAACCCAAATGCTGCCATTGGAAAGAAATTCAACAGCAGTTGGCACCAAAATATTTACGTTTAGAGCTGCTGGCTCAATTTTCTTAGACCACTTTATTTCACCATTTTTATCAATTAGGTTTATATAAGGTAGATATAACCACCGAGTGTTAAGGCTCCCACAGTTACCAATGATGAATCAGGTCCATCTGCCAAGCTGTAGGTAAAATGTTGTAATTCTCTAAAGTATCAGCGGAATAATGGTATGCCCAGTCACTAAGTTTATGTATGTAGTAAGAACTATCAAAAACTTCACCATACACTGCTATTTTTTCTTCAGCTTCAATATCTACTGCTGAACAAAAATCTATTGAAAATGTAGTATCAGTTGAGATGCCATGAAAGGCAAAATTAGAAACTAAATTTCCAGAAGCATCGATATTTGAAAGTCTAACTGCTCTAATAGAATCTCTAAGATTTGTCGAAACTAAAATATTACCCAAGTTACCATTGTCCAGTAATTTTTGTTGATCTGGTGTAACCATGTCATCCATTGCTGCCAAGGTTCCAGACCAATAATGTTTCCTGCTGAAGTAATTTTGTGACAATGTTGTTATTTGTTCTACTATTATACGTTTCTGTTGAGCCGGAAACAATAGTGTCTACTTCATATGTTGCTACTGAAAATATCACATTCCCATCTTCCAAAGTCATGATATCACCAATCAGATTTTGGCGATTCGCAGTTCTGGCTACAAAATCCAAATCTGGAAAATTATAATCGAACGAAGAAAGAGGATCTCCTTTGGGATTATGTTTGGTAATATTAACCCCCATCATATCGGTATTAAAAACACTATAATGGTTTAACATATAGTATCCGCCATCAGAAGTTGGGCTAGAAGCTATATTAGAAAAGGCCCGTACATCAGATGGAAATGATCTTTGATATTCCAAACCTTGGGCAGATAATTGGCCAAAAATTAAAAATGTAATGAAAATGTATAGAATACGCATGTTCTTAGAATCTTTGGCCCAAAAATACTAAGCTTATTGCATTATCACCCAAATGCAATGGGATATTATGGTAAATCTTTCAAAAAAAAGAAAATTTGTCTTTACAAAACGTTTAATAGGGCTTTTTCATAGAATCAGGCACCAACATTTTTGCAATTTTGATGTTATATCCTCCAGAGATAGTCAAATAATGAGTAAAAAAACCATATCAACCAATTTCTTGCGATCTGTATGATCATCTCGAGATCTGGGCAATGCGTTCAATTTCTCTTGAATTTCAGCATAATGGACAGCTTGTTAAAGGAATAATTGAAAATTTAGAAACCAAAAATGGGGTTGAGTACCTTATTTTAAGGGATCAAAGGATCAGATTGGATGAGATCGGGATCATAACGGACGGATCTAAGATCATTGATCTGAACGATCAAAGTTGTAATTTTTAAGCAGGCACATTTTCAGATTTTATAAGCTCTGATAAGATTCATTTGTTTTACTACGATATTTTAAATTAATATTTTAATATTGAGTGGATGTCGTGGATATATATTGTCGATTTACTGGGAACAACCGTTTTTGCTATTTCAGGTGTGACTACTGCAATTCATAAGAAATTTGATCTTGTTGGCACCTTAGTCATTGGATTTATAACAGCCATTGGAGGAGGCACATTGAGGGATATTCTTATTGGGAATTTTCCGGTTAGTTGGTTAAATGATCGCAATTACTTTTTTGGCAGTAATCTTGGGTTGCATCTTGGCGTATATCTTTAAATCTAAGGTTCTCGAATACAAAAAGAGTATGTTTTTGTTTGACACCATTGGTATCTCAGTGTTTACTGTTCTTGGAATTGACACTGCCTTAAGTTTTAATCTAAATCTGGAGATATGCCTTATCATGGGTGTTGTTTCTGCTTGTTTTGGAGGAGTGCTGCGTGATGTCCTTACAAATGAAAATACTCTTATATTTCGAAAAGAAATTTATGCTTTTGCATGTTTATTGGGAGGTATCATTTATTTAATTCTAAACGAACTATGTCCAGTACGAAGCATTACAATAATAGGCTCTATTTTTAGTGTAATATTGATTCGATATTTATCGATTAAAAATGAATGGACTTTACATTTTAAATTTTTATCAAATGCTAACTAATGATGCTGTGTATCAAAAATAAATATGAGTCTTATAAGTACTAGTAATGAACTTACTTTCTAAATTATATCACAAGATTTATCTTTATGCATTGTTAGTGGCGCTATTTGCATTTGAGTTGATAAATATCATAAAGGCCCAATGGAAAGGTGATTTTTGGGAGCATTCTGCGGTTGTTACCGAACTTTCTAAAAATCTTTTAAATCCTTCTAATCCAATAATTAACGCTGATATCCCCCATGCATTTTTTTCGCCTTATGCATTTGTACTTGCCGTATTTTCAAAATTAACTTCATTAAATTCGATTCAATCACTAAGCTTTTTTGCTGTATTTAATTTATTCTTATTATCGTTCGGAATAGTAGGATTTTGTAGAAAATATTTTAAATTAAATCAAAATCTGATAGCCTTTTTTGCATTGCTTTTTATATTATTTTTTCTAGGTAAAGGGCCTCTGAATTGGAGTGGATTTGTTCATATTACAGCTTTACATCGTGTATTACCATATCCTTCTACATTTGCACTGGGATTGAGTTTTGTCATTTTATCTTTTCTAGCAGGACGGGACTTAAAATGGAAATATACTCCTATCTTAATTATGGCTTTTACAATTGTCCTGCTCACACATCCTACTACGGCAATTTTCTTGTATGTTGTAAGTGTCGTTCTGATAATAAATAAGGATAGAAAAGAAATTATTCCAAACAGTAGCAAGATTGTTATTTTAGTATTAGGGAGTTTTTTACTTGGATTTGTATGGCCTTATTTTAATTTATTTGATTTGTTATTTAATAATGGACTTGCTTTTGATGAAGCCTCGGTTTTGCTTTATGATAATGCAGTTATTAGAAATTGGCCTATTTTACTTTTGCCATATTGTTTAATGACGGTTCGCATCGATAAGCAATCCAAGCTATTGCTCTATTGTGTTTTCTTGTTATTGGTATTATATGTCCTTGGCTTTTTGTTGGGGAAACAGGGGATAGGAAGATTGATTTCTAATGCAATGATAATGACACAAATATTTCTTGCCTACCAAGTTGTGTTAGCGATTGGAAGAGGTACGAAAAAATCGAAACTATTTTTATTGAGTATTTTTTTGGCTTTTGTCATTTCCATTGGGCTTAATTATAGGCCACTTGGAGGTATTGTTTTAAGGAGTCTCGCCCCACAAAAAATAGAATATTATACTCAGTTTAATCAACTCAAAAGTTATATAAAAAAATCAGAATTGGTAATTTCTGATGAAGATACAAACTGGTATTTGCCATCTTATGATTGTAAGGTTGTCGCTTCAAAACATCCACTTTATTGGGTTGATGATGCCCAGGAAAGAAGGGCAGATGTAAAACAATTTTTTGATCCGAAAATATCGAATAGTTATAGGGAACAAATTTTAGTTAAATACAAACCTGCTTTTGTTTTACTCGATTTTTCTAAAATAAATTTGGGCCAAAATCAATACGATTGGATAAAATCTAAAGGAAAAATCCTCTTAGAAAGTAATGAATTACAACTTATAGAATTAACACAAAGAAATTAGAAAACGCTAATCTAATTTCATGGTCTTCATAGTTTTTCGACTTTCTTCAGCCAAGAACCCCATGCGATGACTTTCCATGGAAGCGTCTAGATTTGAAGTTAGTAGATTTATATCTTGCTGATCTACAGCCTGTAAAAAAATCTTTCATCAATCCCCAATCGCCACCTCCATGACCTGATTGGGTTTTGATGTGATCATCGACATTCCATATTTCCACAGACTCGTCTTTAAAATTGGCAATATGAATGGTTTTTCCATCTCCTTTAATATGACCCATCGAACCCATG